>CATIWR010265645.1:0-33236 GCA_949677035.1 Omphalea diandra | reverse complement strand
TTTATCCACCTATATCCTATCACAATAATGGCTTCTCCATCATCTTCAACAGCTTCATCCTCTTCCTCTTCCTAAGTATCCAATTTGCATTACCTTAAGATAGATATTCCTCCTGAAGTAATACTACCATCCACCTACTCCTAGATTACTGACCTGGCTATAAAATAGGTCTTCTCCTACCAGTCCCTACCAATAAAGAGCTTTGGATCTATATTCATGGAAATCCTAGGATTTCATCCCTTTTATCCTTTTCTAAAGGTCTATACCCACTTGACAATGGAGGATGGATATGGCCGAAGGAACTAATCATTTTCTTATGGTATTTTTGCCATCTATATACCATAGCCATCAAAGTCTGGCCTCTCCACTTTGGTCAATATTTACATGCTCTTTGAAGAGGAATCAAGCATAATGTCCATTTGGTCACATTTCTATAATGGTTCCAGACATTAAGTAGGTGGGTTAATTTAATGCAGGCAAGATTACAATACTACTCTCATGAAACAACGCTTAACAAAAGGGTAGTCTTTATAGTCCATAGGCCTTGTCTTACTGGGCCTTCAGGTATGACTCCTTGTATGCTAGGATGCCTACATTACTATAAGGAGTACCAGTTCTCCTTATGGGCAGATACCCTTGATCACCATGAGCAGTTCAGAAAATTCCAAAGGTATATGTTAGAAAGAAATAAAACCATCCCCAAGGGAATATGGCCTACTATTGCAAGAGATGGTCCATGGGACACTCTCTCAACACAATGATCTAAAAACAATGAGTCGAGACTAGGAATATGGTCTAAGAAAGGAACTGAAGGGCCTAGATAGCCAGTTTTCAAAGCCATACTCATAAGACCCCTATGAGATTGAGGATCTTTATCTTAAATATGGGGAGAATCTGCTTTTATAAGAAAAGATGGACACAAAAGCACAACAGGAACCAGATGACGAGGATTATGAGATAATGAATTTATCTCCATCACATAAGCCGATCAGGAAAGGATAAGAAGGAATCTCTTTTATGTGTTGTCCATTATAGTGGAGTATGGTGTGTCATTATCTTTTGTAATTATTAATAAGCGGATGCACTATAGTTTTAATTGTTCTTTCAACTACTTTTGTTTTGCAAATCTGACTCCGTGAAAGTAAGCCATTTTTACATTATATCTAGGATGAGAAGACTGCAAGACTCAATAATACTAACAAGTATATCACCTTAGATTTTATGAAAATCCTAAACCATGAAGCACAATATAAACAAAAACTCCAGAAATGACAATGCTCAAATGACCCAAAGTCATATAAATATCAACCTCTGGGAACGTTAGAACAACAAGAAAAACATCTGATTATATATCATATCATCATTCCTGCCAATCAATTCTTTGCTAGAGCTTCATTTGTGTTTTTATTTTTTTTGAGAGATACCTTTAATCTTTCCAACTTATCAAAAGTTGTTTCATAAGTATAGATAAAAGGGTGTGAAAAGGCTAAAATGCCCAAATAAAGCATTTTAACCTTTTAAAAACTTTACTTTCAACATTTTATTACTTTCTTCAATACGCATTAAATAAAAACTCTAGAAATTTAACATACATCTATAAAGCATTATCATGCCATTTAAATGTACGTAGGCACACATATTAAACACCTATTGAACAAACATAAGCAATAACATCAACACAGGGCAGTTATGTAACTATCCAACCCTTCTTTCCTTTCAGATACTTCAAATACCAAATTTAGGCATCTAAAATACTTCATCAATATGTCATTTAGTCACACATAAATGTATCTTACATATCTCAATAGCCATCGAAGATCTTGCACCTAACTTAGATTATACTTAAGTTTTCATCATTCTTCTTCATTTCTTACATATACATACTTATGCGTCATAACTTTCACTTACTTTCTCCTCATGACTTAACATCTTTCACCTTCATATCTTTTACTTATCCTTTTTAATTCACATCATATCTTAATTAATCATCATTATAATATTAAAATTATGACTTATTGTTTCACTGAATTATCTGAATTGCACTTTTGTCTTAAGTGTTAATTATAATACTCTAGCATTATAGTATTATTTTGAAGAATTTTTTTTATCACTCAATTCACCCCCCTCTCTTAGGTGCTAGCCATAACTTACTGTCAACATGCTCACGTGCATGAATAGACTAAACAAACTCATTTCTAACCTCTGGGCCAGTATGAACTCTATCAAGTGCATCCATACTCCTCTAAGCTAATGCATGTAAGATTAACATAATCCAAATATCATATATATCATATTCATATTACACATGTCTACATAATCATTTACCCACTCTGATACCACAAAATGTGACACCCCAATTAATAATCATTTAATTTTCTCTCTAAGTCTATCCATTATCTTTTAAAAGACTTGATTAAAAAAAAATTTTCACTATGTCTCTTGTTCACCACTTAGTAACTATTTACAACAAAACATACATGAATAAACAAACTAAAATACTAATTGACTGTATACTAGCCCAACCACTCTTTCACTACTAGATAGCGACTTCGAAAAGTATATTGGATGCAATCTTTAGTCTACTCTTCCTAAAATAAGATTTCATACAAAAGAGTGAGTTTGCATACTCAGTAAGTAAATGCATAACGATACTTCAATCTCAAATAATGTAACAATATTTGAACATAAATAACTCATCATCATACCTATGTATGAAATAAAAAGCTTTTCCTCTTAAATGCCACATAGACTATCAAAGGTTATTGCACAAATAACATAACAACATTTAAACATAAATAACTCACCATCATATCCATATATGAAATAAAGAGTTTTTCCTCTTAAATACCACATAGGTTGTCAAAGGTTATTGCCACACTTGCAATTATATTTTATTGCCAAACAGGCTATTATATTTTATTACCACACAGGCTATTATATCATTGCTACATAGGATGTTTTATCATTCCCATACAGGCTATCATCTCTTTGTCACATAGACTATTATATCTTTGTCACACAGGCTATTATATCATTGCCACACATGTTATTTTATCATTGCCACACAGGCTATCATATCATTGCCACATTGGCTATCATATCATTACCACACAGACTATTATATCATTGCTACACAGGCTATTTTATCATTGCCACACAGGCTATCATCTCCTTACCACACAGGATATTAAATATTATCGCCACATAAGCTATTAAATATTATTATCAACATCTCATGAAAATAAATAAATCAATAGTATAACAATCTTTTATCTATGTATTCCATAATATCATCACATTAAACAACATTTCTTTCCATTGAATATAAGTTCATGGTATTTAACCAATCATACATATAGTACCGTTGGCTATTTACTTACCTTATCATTTAAGCTTATTTAGCCGTTGATGGTCCCGACTTATTCCCACTATTATCCTCAATGCCTCGAGGACCTATTTCAATACACTAATTCAATTCATGATGATAAAGGAAGATTTTCATTTTGTTATGCAACTATGACATGATTCATGCTAGTGGAGCTAGTATTTATGCATATTTTCCTTATATGGCAGTTTGAGCTTGCTATACTCTCACAATAATAACTCCATATATACTCATTCAAATTACTTGATTCTTTTTTTTCAAATAAATTGGACACATAATGATACAATATATTCAAATTTCAAGCCAATATCATACACATAGAAAATGTGGTGTATTTTTAAATTTGTCCCTATTGTAGTGTCATCTAATCTAAGTAGGTCTTACACTCTTAGGTATATATCAAATTGTATAAATCCAATTGCAATAATAATCTACCACCAGTTACAAAACATATAAAGAAACATTTTTCATGTTTTACTCTTTGTCTAATTCAGTCTATAAAGTCAACAAAACAAATGACCAAATCTCAAGGTAAGCAGGTTTGTAACATGATGACAACCAGTTATGATGAAGGGACCATATCTCAACAACCATGCTAGATTTGTAAACAATATTTCACAGACATATATATCAGACATAAATATACAACTTTCAAGCTTAGACCATTAACAAATTCTGAATCTATGGCCATTAAATTCTTGGAAAATAGATTCAAAAGAAATGTGAGGTTTAATCCTAGTACAGAGTCAGTCACAAACAATGAGCCATATCTCTTTCCAAACAATAAATTAATCAAAACTAATTTACATGTATTTAGAGAGCACATAACCCTACAAATTTCATGTTTTACACTTTGTCAAAATCAGTACATAAGGCCATCAAAATATAAGAAAACATAATACTAAGATCATCTCAGTTCATATTTGACCCAGTCCTACTGAAGGAGTCATATCTCCTCACAAACACAAAATCAAGTAAAACTGTTTCATAGTTATTTATATGAGACATAAAGCTACAACTTTTATATTTTCCACTTTCCATAATTCCCATCTAGGGTTATGAAATCATGGGTACAATATCCTGCTCTAACAGTAAAATACAACACAAATAGCTTTAGTTCTCTTGGATTCAACTTCCATCCAAGAGCTCTACCTCAATTACTCCATAATTCTCACTAACCATGCATGATTAACATGTCATGAGAGGTTAAGTTCAAGTGAGAAGAAGATAAATTAACTTACTTGTTATCCCAGAATTAGAAAACCTTAGGCAACTCAGTCTTCTCCCTCTCTTCTTCTTCTTCTTCTTCTTTCTTTCTTTCTTTCTTTCTCTCACTCTCTTTCTGCCATACCTCATGAATTACCCCTCATTTTTACCCTAATTTTTAGATATAAACTTATTATAACAATATAAAATCATGGAGTTTCATTTTCATTGGTTGGAAGTTCACTTTTCCTCTTTTAATCCCTCTTTCTTCACTCTTTAAGCACCTTCATCCATCTCTCAATCCCTAAATGCTCCTTATACTCTTAAATAAGCTTTATAACACCAATATTTATGATGTTATAATATGCACACAACATAAGACAATTTGCCATGCAACTGTACAAACACTACATATATGTTCAAGTGTCCCAACTGTAATGGTGCAAGTGTCATTGTCATGCTTCTACAAATCGCATGACTAAATGATCATTTATCCAATACATATGTTCATATGGGATTTCATATTATTTATGCAATGAATATGTTCATGTGATAATGCCAATGGATATGGATAGGAATGTTACACTTTAAATGGTGATGTCTTGTATGAGGTTTACAATTCGAACATTAGATCAAACTTCTAATGGTGATGTCTTATCATTATGTAAACTAGTACCATCAAAATTCTCTAATACATCATAGCCTCTTTATTTGTACAATCATGTTCAAAATCTTGGCTTTTAATACTTGTATCACCATGTAAATAAGAAGTTTAAATGTCCACTGTACCTTTAGAAGCAATAATCTCATCACCAAAGATAGCCTTAAAAGCTTATGAAGGCCTTGGAAACAATTATTCGTAGGAATTTGGGTTATACCTTTTTTGTAATCTTCTCTTTATCCCTTGCCATGTAAAGATAGGATTTCAACCATAATACTCTATAGTGTATGATAATTGTTCCTACCATAGTAAGGCATCATCTTCAAAGTTAACAACTGTAGTCATTACCTATTTTTCCACAAAAAAGTTATGGTAATCAAACATAAATGTTGCTTACTTTTTCTATGCTAAATACTCTTTAGAACCACCTTTTCCATAGAATTTTATCATTTTACCTTGTAGTTGTTATTGCAAGCTCAACTCAACTTATAGTTCAAATTTGAAAGATTATTTGTCAATTATTTCATTTGATCTAACATGCCTTTAATGGAGCATGTAAATTCATCCGTTCTTTTCTCTTCCAAACCTGTCATCGTATAAGAAAAAGTAAGAAAATAAATAAAAATCCTCATAACACTCCCTTACATGTTTACACTAAGAAAATATGATACTTCCCTCATGTTTCACACAATAATGATTTTTTCCCTCTTATGATCCCACACATTCTTGCCTTTTACCTCTCAAGTTTCTTTTCTTTGAGTTCTCTAAGGACTAAGGTAACTTTATGTCAAATTAAGCTTAAACATAACATAAATAAGCAAAAACTAATACTTAAACACATAGAAAAACAAAGGAATTGAAATAACACAATTGGTTGAAAAAATAAAATTTCTAAATAAGTAATTGTAATTTAAAGATGAAAAAGAATTTAGAAGTTGTAAGATGGTGTTTTGAATAAAAAATATGGTGAAATTAAGCCTTGGCCAAATGTAAATCAAAGAATTGAAATCAACGTCCTTTGGTACAAAAAAAAAGAAGTAATGAATTGAAAAGAGAAACAATGAAAAAATTGTAAGAAATAAGATAAAAATCAACTTTTCTTAATTTAAGGAAAATTTGGCAAACTTTTAAATTTTAAGGAATTTCGTAAATTAAATACTTCCAATTTGCAATTAAGGACACAATAATGATTAATCCATGAAGAAAAATGAATTTGGATAGAAAAAAAAATGAAAGAAATTGAATGGAAAGAAAGAACTAATCAAATTGCAAGTTCTTCCCAAATTTTAGGAATTTGTGCAAAGATTTTCTTGAAGAAATCTGTTCTAATATGAAATTATACATAAGATAAAGGTTAATCCACAAAGAAAATGAATTTGAATTGAAACAAACAAAGAAATCTAACTACAATAAGGAAAACTAGTTTGTTTTGCAAACTTCCTTAATTTAAGGAAATTTTGTAATAATATGTAATTTTTGTTTGAAATTCTTTGATAAAAAAATTTGATATAGGATCATAAATTAAGCTATTTTAATGATGGAAAGTGAAGAAAAAAAAAAAGATTTGAACTCAACTGAACAAGTATAATGAAATTGGTGCTTGAATTGCTCAAATCACAATTTTCCTTGTTTTAAGGAAATTTTGAAAAGCAATGCATTCCAATTAGATTCTAAGGATTCAAGAGCATTTTTGGATGATAAGACACACTAATTTAGTGATGCAAATCAAAGAAAAACAAAATGGAACACAATGAACAAGATGAAACCTAGTTGACAATGATAGTTGTTAATTCACAATTTAGGGTTTTTTTTTTGTGATTTTCTTAATGCAAACAAACTAGAATTGAATTCGATCATAAAAGAATGATTAAATATGACAAGGCAAACTAATTTGATGGAAGAAAACTAAAGAAAATATAATGGAATAAGATGGAAGAAGAACTAACCGAATTTGAGTCCAATTCAAGAGACAACCTGAATTGATGTAAGAGCACAAAAAATACCAAAAGTAATGAATTTAAAGGATAATTTACTTGATTTTGAAGCCTTGGCTCTTATACCAAATGATACGAATAAAGTTGGTTTAATTCTTTACCCGTAGGCTTTATACAAGTCCCAAATCTATTCAATAATCAAGCAATAATATTTGTTCTTCAAATCCTAACTAGACCTTGAGAAAACCTGTTTCTAGCAACATAAATTATCAAGATTCAAAGTTTTATTAATCTTAACCCTAAATTAACTAAGAAATTTAAGACTTAGATTAAATGAGTTTATGAAATTATTAAGCTCACTCAATAATCTCACGAAGTCCTTTCAAAAACTCAAGAAGAGAAATCTCTATCACAAAAGCTTATAGCCAAAAGAATAATTCATTTAGCTTTTTTAATCATGGCTAAATGGAGGCTATATAAAGACTTAGAAAATAACCTAACTAATATAGGAGAAAAGAACATAAAAACCCTAAAATCTAAATGAAAATTCAGCCATAAAGAGTTTGGTCACTAAAAAAAAACATGTTAAACAAAGGTTTCCAAATGAAATAAGGAGTAAAAGAATGCCTTGTGATTGGCTAAAGAGGTATTTGCCTTCACAAGGTAATGTCTAAAGAAAATCTTATAAAGTTACATAAAATAATGGAAGACTACTAAAGATAATCCTAAGAAGAATAGGACACCAAATTTGGCCAATAGTAAAAGCCTTGAAGAGTTCTTACAAATCTTGAAAACCTTGAAGAATCTTGAAAATCTTTATAGATCATGGAAAAAGTTAGAAGAATCTTGGAAATCTTGGATTCCAAATGCCAAATCTTGATTAATGTTGATTTTGATCTTGATTTGTCTTAGTACATAAGATCCCATGTTGTTGGAACATGTTTTGAAACATGTTTATAGTTACGACAAGACAATCATATCTAACATGTTTTGTCTCATGATTTGTCCTAACATGGAAATATGAACTTTTTACTAACTTGTTGGGCTTATCAATAGGGGGCCTATAAAAAGTATATGGAATTGAAACTACATCCAAATGGGCATTGTTTTAGGCTTGACAATGATCCACTAAATCCATCTACTGAAAGTCCAACCTCCAACTTTGGGCTTTGACATTTCCATGTGCCATCCATGAATCCAATGGGCCTATTGGTCTCATTCACATCAAAGTCCAAATAAGGCAAGTTCATATATGGCAGTTTCAAATATGGTAGCTCCAAAGATGGTTGGTTTCAAATCTTTTGTGATGCCTTCCTCTTTTGAAGGATATCTTTTTGCTAGTCTTTTTCATTCTTTGTAACCTTTAGCTTGCCCCTAAATTGGTTTATATCACTTTCATGGAATCAACCTCCTCATCATCTTGAACAACTCTCTCATACCTTGGTTGCTTATAATTGGTACATGTGGTGTTGGAATTTGAGGCGATTTTTAAGCTTTCAATCTTTTGATGCATTACTTGGAATTGCTTCTCAATTTGGGGCATATAAGCTTGTGATGCTTTCATGAACAACTTCCACTCTGGTTCTTCTTTAGGATCTACCATGGTTAGTAAATAACAATAGCAAACCTCATCAAACTCTCTCTCACATGTTTACACTCAAAGATAGTACTCACACTCATGTTTAACTCAAAATAAGCTTTTACCTTCTTTTAAACTCACCACTCTTGCCTTTTACCTTTTTTGGATTCTTAAGCTCTTTAAGGACTTAAGTTACATTATATTGAATTCATGCCTAAATTGAACACAAACAAGTAAACTAATCTTAGAAAGACTTAGCAAATAAAGGATTCAAAATCAATACAAATGGTACAAAAATAAATCTTTAATGGCCTAGTCAAAATTTTAAGTTGAAAAAGGAATTTTGAAGTGTCAAAGTTGAAATTGAACTTGAAAGTAATGGAATTTTATAGCTTAGGTTGAATATCAATGTGAACTTTAAAATCGGCCACTTAGTTTGCAAACAAGTCCAATGTGATCTTTAGCTTATTTTCTTTCTTTCCTTTTCTCTTTTTTTTGACATTTTTAATTTGATTTCTTCCTTGTCTTTTTTAAAGCTAAAATAGAATTGGAATTTGAATAAACAAAAAGAATAACTTCACAATAAAAATAAACTAATGAAAGCTGAATTGGAGGAATTGAGTACTAATAGCAATTTGCACTTTTCTTTCAATTTGGATGAGTTTGGTTTAGCCTTAGACACAAAAATAAACACAAAGAATGCTTAGGACAAAGAAAAATCAATTGGGATGCAAGAAATACAAGGAAACCAAATGCAGATAGGAAACTAACTAATTTTGTAATATGAAATCTTTTCGTGATTTTCTCGATGCTAATGGTCCAAAACTGGAATGAAACACAAAAGAATAATTAAACAAACCAATTTGATGGTAGATAATTAAAGAAAATAGAATTGAATAAGATAGAACAAAAATGAAGAGAATTAGAGCCCTATGAAGGAAAGAGGATCTAAATTGATGCAAAAAATAATAAGAACACAAATAATAACAAATTTTAGACATAACTTACTTGATTTGAAGCCTTAGATCTGATACCTAATGATATGAACAAGGTTGGATTAGATTACTTACCCGAATGCTTAAGAATAGTTGCCCAAATCTATCAAACCAAGTATTAGAGTTTTGGTCCTCAAATATCAACTAGACATCTAGAAAACTTATTTCTAGCAACCTAAGTTATAAAAGATTCAAAGTTGTATTAAATCAAAATGCTAAATCAACAAAACCAATTTAAGATTAGAATTAACAAGTTTGTGAAATTATTAAGCCTTCACTCAACAATCTCACCAAGTACAGTCGAGAACTTAAAAAAGAGAATTTAATCTCACAAGCAAAATTACTAATAGAAATAATATTGATTGAATGCCCAATTAGCCGAATATAAGAGGTTCGTTATAGCCTTTTAATGCTTGATCCAAAACCTAATAGGATTCAGTTTACATTCTCTAACTAAATTCAATATTTCCTAATGCAATAAGGAATAGATAATCCTAAGCTAAACAGGAAAACTCAAAAACATTATGATTGGTTGACAAAATTAGACCAAGATATTTTCTTAAGTAAAGAACAACTAATCCTAAATAGAAAAGGAAAAGGATTTAGCCTAATGAGGAAATCCTAATGGTATTGGAAAATATTGCCAACTAAGGATATCTTGCAAGAATCTTTGACATTGAGCTTTATTTACGTGCTTACATGCCTTAGGCTTCCTTTTACATGCCTTGGACTTCTTGTTTCATGTCTTGGCCAAATTGGGTTGGGCTTTAGTGCTTACCATAAGTTAGGCTCTATGGTGTTAAGTTAAGTGCTCCAATTGAAGAGTTTAAGCTCCCATCATCTTTTAATTTGGGTTTAAGCATCCTTTGCTCTTCTTCAGCTAATCTAAGTGTAATTACTTATTGCATGAATGCTCTAATTGCCTCTTTAAATGATACGTGCAATGGATGATTGAATTCCCAAACTCATATACTTTTAATTGAATTGCCAAAGGATCTTTTTAAGAATCAAGCTTAAAGAACACTAAATCCTAACTAGACCTCTAAAGAACCTATTTTCTAGCAATCTAAATTATAAAAATTTAAAGGTTGTCAATTCTCTACCTAAATTAACTAAAGCCAATTTAAGCCTATAATTAATTAATTTTGCAAAGTTATTAAGAAATCCACTTAACGACTTCACCAAGTTATATCAAAAACTTAAGAAAGAGAACAAAACTCTCACAAAGTAATTAAACCAAAAGAATAATCTTTAATTTTTATTGCTTAGGTGAATATGACATTTATATATATAGCCCTACATACTTGAAACCCTAACTATTTAAATAAAGAAGCAAAACCACCCTAAATTCCTAAGTTTAAATTCGGCCATAAGAGTTTTAGGTACCTAAAAACATGCTAAATAAGAATTCCTAATAAATTAAGCAATAAAAGAAGGCCTTGTGATTGGTCCACATAGTATTCTACCTTTACAAGGTAATATTTAAAGAAAATCTTTCCAAGTTGCTTGCAAATATATAAAACACTAATAAAGATATCCTAATCCAAAAAGGAGAAGAGTAATTTGACCAATGAGAAATAATCCTAAAGAGAATAGAAGACAATGCCAACTAAGCAAATCTTAGTCATATATTTGACTTTAGGCTTTGACTTTTTCATATGCCATCCATGAATCCAATGGGCCTATTAGGCTCATTCACATTGTTCTCTCCTTCTTTAGAAAGATTCGTCCTCGAATCTAGACCTATAAGGAAGAAAAAATCCAAAGTCTAATACCTAACAAAGAATCCTAAGAGAAATTAACTTGTAATGAATGATGTGAATGAGCCTAATAGGCCCATTGGATTCATGGATGACACATGGCCAAAGCTAAAGTCAAAATTAGAGATTGGAATATTGAGTAAATAGATTTAGTGGATCATTGTCAAGCCTAAAGTAAAGCCATTTTAATGTAATTTTAGTTATGGATACTTTTTTATAGGCCGCTGCTGACAAGCCCAATAAGTTGGTAAAAAGTTCAAATTTTCATTTTAGGACAAGACATTGGATGAAACATGTTGGATAAGGTTGTCTTGTCCTAACTATAAACTTATTTCAAACCATGTTCCAACAACATGGGAACTTATGCCCTAAGATAAATCAAGATCAAAATGTGCACTAATCAAGATTTGACATTTGGCATATAAGATTTCCTAGATTGTTCCAAAGATCTTCCAAGATTTTTAAGATTGTACAAGATCTTTCCAAGATTTTTCAAGTTTTTCAAAATTCACAAGAACTCTTCAAGATTGCTTCATATTGGCTGAATATGAAGTCCTTATCTTCTTAGGATTATTATCTTTATTAGTCTTTCATTATTTTATGTAAATTGAGAAGATTTTCTTTTGATATTACCTTATGAAGGCAAAATACCTTTCTAGCCAATCACAACACATTCTTTTCTTCCTTATTTCATTAGGAAACCTTTTTTTAGCATGTTTTTTGGTGGCTAAACTCCTTATGGCCGAATTCACACTTAGACTTTTAAGGTTTTTATGATATTAGCTAGGTTATTTGTAAGGCTATATATAGCCCTTCATTCAGCCATGACTAAAAAGTTGATTGAATTATTCTTTTGGCTATAAGCTTTTGTGAGAAAGATTTTCTCTTCTTGAGTTATTGAAAGGACTTAGTGAGATTATTGAGTGAGTTTAATAATTTCACAATCTCACTTAATCTATGTCTTAAAATTACTAGTCAATTTAGGATTGAGATTAGCAAAACTATAAATCTTTAAAATTTAGGTTGCTAGAAAAGGTTTTTTAGGGGTCTAATTAGGATTTCAAGATAAAATGTTGTTGGTTGATTATTGAATAGATTTGGGACTTTTGCGAAGCATACATGTAAGGAATTTAATCCAACGTCATTTATATCATTTGGTATAAGAGCCAAGACTTCAAAATCAAGTAAGTTATCTTTTAAATTCATTACTTTTGGTGTTTTATGTGTTCTTGCATCAATTCAGATCCTACCTCTTCCATTGGACTCAATTTAGTTAGTTCTTATTCTTACTTATTCAATTCTATTTTCTTTATTTTTCTTCCATCATATCAGTTTATTTTATCATATTTAACCATTATTTTGTGAAAGAATTCAATTCTAGTTTGTCTGAATGAAGAAAATCACAACAAAAATCCTAAATTGCGATTAGCACTTTATCATTGTCAATTTGGTTTTATCTTGTTCATTATGTTCTATTCTATTTTTCTTTGATTTCCATCATTAAATCAGTGTTTTTTTATCATCTAAAAATGTTCTTGCACCATTAGAATCTAATTGGAACATATTGCTTTTCAAAATTTCCTTAAAATAAGGAAAATTATTTTTTGAGCAACTTTAGCACCAATTCAGTTCTACTTGTTCAATTGAGTTCCAATATGTTTTTTTTTTCACTTTCAATGATTAAATATTTTTTTTATTATCCCATATCAAATTCATAAAGAAATTCCATAAAAATCTCATACTTTTGCAAAATTTCCTTAAATTAAGTAACTTTGCAAAATAAGCTTGTTTTCCTTTTTCTGGTTGGATTTCTTTGTTTCTTTCAATTCTAATTCATTTTATTTGTGTATTAACCTTCATTTTGTGTTCAATTTTAGACTAGAACAAATTGCTTCAATAAAATCCCTAAAATTTAGGAACTTTGCAAGATTTCTTACAATTTTTGAAGAACTTCCAATTTGATTGGTTCTTTCTTTCAATTAGTTTCCTTCATTGTTTTTTTTTATACAAATTCATTTTGTATTCACGGATTATTCATTATTGTGTCCTTAATTGCATAATTGACGTGTTTAATTCAAGAAATTCCTTGAAATTTGGAAGTTTACCAAAATTTCCTTAAATTAAGAAAAGTTGATTTTTAGCTTGTTCTTGCAATATCTTTATTATTTCTCATTCCAATTCATTTTTTATGCATAATCACTCTTTTGATGTTTTTTGAATGTCTACGGTAGAACTGCATACTTCGAATTGAAGGAAAAGGTGAAATTATGAATTTGTCCCCTAATCTTATATCATTCAACTTATATTTGTTTTTGTATTATTTTTGAGTTGTTCTTTGTAATTATTTCAAATTCAAATATGATTTCAACTTTTGAGGTAAAAAAAAGTTAAAAAAAGTCATAAAAATGAAAATAAAAGAAATAAAATAAAATAAAAGAAAGAAAGAAAGAAATAAATCTAGAAATTGCAGAAGAACTTGTTTTGCACCAAAAGAAGTCGACTTCAATTCGTTGATTTGCATTCAACCTATAATTGATTTTTCATCAATTTTGAGTTCAAAACACCAATTTGCAACTTATCAATCCTTTTGTTCTTCAAATTTGCGATTAGGTCTTTAGAAATCTATTTTTGCAACCAATTGTGTTATTTTCAATTCCTTTATTTTTTGTGTTTAATAATTAATTTTTACTTGTTTGTGTTTGGTTTAAACTTAATTTTACATAAAATAACCATAGTCCTCAAAGAATTTAAAGAAAAGAAACTTAAGAGGTAAAAGACAAAAGTATGTGAGATTATAAGAGGGTAAAAGCCTTATTGTGTGAAACATTAGGGGAATGTCATCTTTTTTAGTGTAAACATGTGAGGAAGTGTTGTGAGGATTCTATTTGTTTTTCTACTTCCTTTTATACAATGATAGGTTTGAAAGAGATAAAAAGGGATGAATTTATGAGCTTCATGAAAGACATGTTAGATCAAATGGCATAGTCATCAAATAACCTTTCAAATTTTAAACCTTAAGTTTAGTTGAACTTGCAAAAACAACTACAAGAAAAAATGATACAATTTTATGGAAAATGAGTACTTAGCATGGAAAAGCAAGCAAAGATCATGTTTGAATACCAAAAACTTTTATGAGGAAAATAAGGTAACAATTGTTGTTAGCTTTAAAGATGATGCCTTGTTATGGTGGGAACAATTATCATATGCTATAGAGTATTATGAGCGAAATCCTATCTCTACATGGCAAGGAATAAAGAGAAGACTACGAAAAAAGGTATGCCCCAGATTCATGCGAAGAATTGTTTCCAAGGGCTACATAAGCTTTTAAGGCTACCATTGATGTTGAGATTATTGCTTCTAAAAGAACAATGGACATTTAAACTTCTTCTTTAAATGATGATACAAATATTAAAAGCCAAGATTTTGAACATGATTGTACAAATAAATAGGCTATTATTTTATTAAATAATGGTAATAATACTAGTTTACTCAATGATAAGACATCACCATTAGAAGTTTAATCCAATGTTCAAATTGTAAATCTAATACATGATGATGTACTTGTTGACAAGCTAAAAGAAAATGAAATAACAAGAGTGAGAATTCATGCACTCGAAAGAAAAAGAATTAATTACATGATGAATGGAGAGCTCTAAGAAAACCCATGATTTGTGCAGGCAAAGAGTGGAAAAAGGAGAGCTTGGAGAGGATACAACCAAATCCTAGAGAAGTGCATGCAAAAGGAGAGGGTGAGAAAGAAAAAAATCTTTATGAAAAAATAGTGATGAAATTCAATTATTCCAAAGAGCCTACAACCATGTTTTTATTCAAATGGATGTATTACACTACTAATGACATTTACAATCTTTTGTATAGTGCTTTTATATCTTTTTTACAAGGTTATGAAGAGTGGTTTTTAATGGAGGTGCCTAGCAAGCAAGACAACCTAACTCATGCTACTTTTGATAATGGTGCTAAATTGAAGAGTGAAGTTGAAAAGTTGTGTAAAATGGAGTTTTTGAATCTTTGTTTAGATAATTGTTCTTGTTTTATGTGTTTTAGGCATAATTATCCTTCCACTAATTGTTATGTTTGCAATTTTAACTTATTTTCTTCCTTTACTTCATGTTTTAGCAATTGTTTTTATTTAAAACATTTTAGTTCTTTCGTTTGCATTCCTTACTCTTCATCAAATCATTTTTCATGTTTTCCTTCTTATTTTCAATGTGACTTTTGTATAAATAAGTCTTATGATTCTTGTTTTATCGTTTTTAGCAAATCTTTTTGTGTAAAACATTTTCTTTATTCTTCTTCTAAACATTTTTTTAAATCCTTATTTTCCTATTTATTTTAAATGTTTGTTTCCTTTTAAATTTTATTTAGTTTGTCTTCTTTTGCTTCTAGAAGATTGATTTCGTATAATTCCTATTTTTATGTCTTCTTGTCATTCTAGAAGTATGTTATTTTTAAAAGACTTTAGTTCTTATTTTTCAAAACTGTATCTTTTAAATCATTTCTTTCCTTATTCTAATGTTCTAAACTTTTGTTTAATTATTCTTTATACTTCAGACATTGGCTAGGTAGGAAATTTTCTTTTTGATTTCAATGGTTTTTTTAATTCTTATGTTTTTAATTCTTTTTCTTATTGTTTAAGTTTTAGTTCTTTTCTAAAATCTAAATTTTCTTTGTCTAGTGATTTTGTTAAAAAGAAATTTTGTGCTTTATTATTTATCCACAAGAAGTGGAAAACATTATCTAGGTACAAATCCAACTCCTCCAAGATCATTCTCCCAAACAAGATACCCTCAACCTTTATGTTGGAAACTTTAGGTATCAACGCAAAAATTCAAGCTTTCCTCTCCAATTTGGCTGGAACGAGTTCATTTTTGAGATGAGCCCGGTTATGAAGAAATCATGTGGGAATTCATGTGCACGGTCCAATTGAATTGAAAAGCCGATTCAAGAGCAGGCAATGCAGGTTAGTGTTCCAAGCATTTGGCGTCCCTTTTTACATTACTTTTGACCAACTATCTTATCTTTTTAATCTTCAAGTCAGAGAAAACATCCCTTTCATAATCTCCATACTTGATGTTATCTATTCTAAGTTTTGGTTAGAAATCTCCATGGAAACTAAACACAACTCTCACTCCTCTTTGTCTAAATACATCAAATCTCTACCCTTTTGGATACTCCACCGTATCATCACCTTTTCTGTAAATGCAAGAGGTGATAGTAATGAGAAAGTGTCCCTAAAAGACTTGGCATTCCTTTTCTGCCTTTTCAAAAATAAACCAATCCAAACTAGCCGGTACCTTGTGGATCAATTGATTCACATGAGTACTAAACCCAAGAGCCAAATTTCACTACCTTCAAACATCATTGCTATATACAGTTTCGTTGGAGCCCTTGATGAGGAAAAAGAAAAATTCCTCACCAAGAAACTTCTACCTTTACAAAACTTTCTATATCTCAGCTACCTTATTAACGTGAAGGTTATTCATCCGGACACCTATGCTTATACCTTAGGTGCAGTTAGAGCAAAGAAGATGGAAACTTCACACGTTTCAAAAAGGAAGAGGCTCCACATTGAAGAAGGCACAATTCTAGTCCCTCCTCCTCAACCAAAACCCAAGTCCAAGTTGTCTCTTGCCACCATTGATCGAAAACTCGACAAGATGATGAGAATGATGATATGAAGATTCCTATTTCTCTCACATCTTCATAGTGACATGGTGGATCTTTAAGAGAAGTTAGGGGTTTCTCTTTGTCATCTTTCATACTACACTGAATTTGAAGATACATAAGATGAATATGGCAATGAAAAAGAAGTTGAGGATGGGGATGAAGTAGAAGGAGCCATACATAAGCAAGAGGAAGCATCTTCTATAGATGATGATGATTCTCCAATCCTTTATATTAGGGATCCTTTGTATTTTTCTTGTTTTTGTGTTTCAAACTTTTGTGATCCCACAGTTATATATACATATAAAAAGTTGTTTTTTTTGTAATTCATTGTCTTATGTGATTGATGAATTTTATCTTTATATTTTGCATTCTTATTTTACTCCTTATGTACACTTATGCTTATTTTTCCCTTTTACACCCACTTTTTGATCTTGCCAAAAAGGGAGAGATAGTAAGAATCTAAGTTTAAGGGGAAGAAAATAATAACTTGAAAAATTTTAGCATAAGTTGAAGGAAGCTCATACCTTCATACTTAAGATTTTTTATGATTGAATGTCATACTTAGGAAATTTTTACCTTAAGTATTATTCATTGAAATTTTACCTTAACTTCACTCCAACTTAATGTTTCTGCATTATTTTCCCTTTGGATCAATCTAAGTTGTCAAAATCAAAAAGGGCAGATTGTTGGACTAGGATGGTTAATCGTAAGTTTTAAACCTCTTTTGATCTTGACAAAAGGAGATTGATCAATTCTAATGTTAAGTGTTGTTTTGCAGTTTTTAGATAGTCTTTATATTTGAAGTTGGATTAAGTCCATAATGTCTAAAGAAAGCAAAGTGTCTTCTAATTCACGATCGCAACTTCATAAATCGCGACTGCGAACTAAACTAAGGTAGGTTGACAAATTGGACAGACGAATTTGCGGGCCACTTCTCTGCCTCGACCAATACAAAGAAAGGAGAGCCAAAGTCACAAATAAATTCGCGGTGTGTGTCATGCCTCAATTGTTACCACGAATTTCAAAATAACTCAAGAGCGAATCAAGTCCATAACCACAACATGACAAGTGTCCCAGGTGACCATTGGAAGACAAAAATTGTGATGGCAACTTGTGGGTAGTGACCGTAAATCATGAAGAAGAAGATGAACATTTTGATAGATGAATTCGTGTCCTGAGTTGTGGCATTTTCAAGGAAAATCGCGACCTCTACTTTTATGAGTAGTTGAAAGGCAATGACTATATTTTCCTGGTGAACTAATGAGAAGATCACACGTGGACTAGTTATTAAACACAAACGAAGATTTTTGCCATAATTTTTAGCTCCTGTATGGAAAATTGGAAAATCGTGACTGCGAATAAAGCCTAACGAGCATTTAGTGCAGAATCTGGCTAGCATACTTTGGAGATTTACTATTACATTTGTTGCAACATCTCTTTGGTGGGTAGAGGCTATAAATACCTCAGCAAATAGATGTAAATGTAAGAGAATTCATTAATTTGTAACCCAAACTCTTGCAATTTTGCTACTCAATATTTTCTCTTCTTTAGGTGATTGTTTGATGTGAGCATAAACATCATCTGTAAAGGTTTAGTGTGAGCCTGTAAAAACACTAAAAAGAGGTTGTTGTGTGAGCCTTAAAAACACAATTGTAAAGGTTATTGTGTGAGCCTTAAAAACACAAGTGTAAAGGTTGTTGTGTGAGCCTTGAAAACACAAGTGTAAATGTTTGATGTGAGCTTAGAAACACTATTGAAAGATAGTGGAACACCCAATTACTGAGAATTAGGGAGTTGACGTAGGGTCAATTATACCCGAACCACTATAAATCTTATGTCTCCATTATACTAATTTTCCTTCTTACCTTCTTATTTTAATTTTTATGCACCAATTCAACTTCCCCTTCTTGGTGCCTAGGGCCAACAAATTGTAAATTTCTTTAATAGTTTTTGAACAAAAACATGGTTGCAGGCTCTTTGGAAGAATAACTCTCATTACTTTTTTTTTTATGTAAAGATTTTTATCTTTCTCATACTCTCCTTTTGCATGCACATCTCTTGGGTTTGGTGCATCATCTCTAAGCTCTCCTTTTACCTCTCTAGGCTCACATCTCTCTATAGTTTTCACATAACTCTCATTTGTTGTGCAATGATTATTTCTTTTTCACTCTCATGCGCACTATCTTTCTTTTTTATTTTATTTTTCTTTTAATCATCGTATTTGCTTACAAAAAGTACTTCATCATGTGTCAGAGTTAGAATTTGATCATTGAAACAAACTTCTAATGGTGGTATCCCATCATCATGTAAAGGAGAAGTTTGAATTTTAATGGTATATTTAGAAATAAAAATCTCATCATCAATGGTAGCCTTTTGATTAGCTTATGCCATGGTTATCTCCTCTTGATGGCAATCTTTGTTACCATTAGAATGAAAGATATCTTTATAAGACTTTAATACAAACCTTTTGTGCATGAGTTGCTTACTTCTTGCTAAGTATAAACAAGGTCCTCTGTAAAAATCCTTTTAGTTAATCGCACTTGATCCCACCAAAACAAAGCATCATTTTGAATTATAGAGTAGCAATTTATACCTTAGTTTCTTTAAAATAGTTGTGGTATTTGAACATGATCTCTACCTCTTTTTTCTAAACTAAATACTCTTTAGGACTTTCATTTCCATAAAATTTTGGAATTTTTGGTTTGTTATTGTATCTTGTTTACCATTGAAGATTCACCTTTTTTTCCTTCCAAGCTATCATTGTAAAACAACTAGCAAGAAACAAATAGAAACCTCATAACACACTCTTACTTGTTTACACTAAAAAATGTCACTCCCCTCATGTTTCACATAATAAAGTTTTTCCCTCTAATGATCTCACACATTCTTGCCTTTTACCTCACTTGGTTATTTTCTTTAAGCTCTTTAGGACTAAAGTTACTTGTCAAATAAATTTTAAATTACTTAACAAAAAAATAGTTCAAAACTTATAATGACTCTAGATAACAAAGGAATTAAATTAAGAACTAATAGGAAGAAAGAAATAAGTCTAGCACAAATAGAGAGCAATTCGTAATTTTAAGACTGAAAAGGAATTAGAAGTTGCAAATTGGTGTTTTAAACTAAAAAATTGGTGAAAAATCAAATATGGGCCAAATTTGGTTTCAAAATAGCTTGCATGCAAGTTTAGCTTCTTTTCTTTCTTTTGGTTTTTTTTTCTAACATCCTTTTTTTATGTGTTTATTTCTTTCTTTCTTTTTATGAAATTTAGAAGCTATATTATAGATTTGAAATAAAGAAAACACAAAAAAATGCAATAGAACTAGTTTAGGTCAAGTTGGAGGAACATGGGCATTTTGGTAATTTTGCCCTCTTAAATTTTGTGATAAGCTTATGCCTTAGACACAAAGAAAAACCAAAAAGATGATCAGCAATAGAAAGACACAAACAAGAGTGAAAAAGGATAAGGATTGTAAAATATAAGCTAAAAATCAAGTTTCCGTAATTTAAAGATATTTTGGCAAACATCCAATTTTAAGGAATTTTCCTGAAATTGACACTTCAAATATGTGATTGGGGGAGACAAGAAAGGTTAATCCATAAAGAAAAATGAATTTGAATTGAAAGAAACAAAATCCAACTAGAACATGGAAACAATCTTATTTTTACAAAGTTCCTTAATTTAAGAAAATTTTATAAAATATGAGATTTTTATGGAATTTTTTTGATGAAATTTGATATGGGATGATAAATAAAAACCTAATTTATTAATTAAAGTCAAGGAAAATAGATTAGAATACAAAAGAGTTGTTGGATCCGAATTGGATCAAACAGCATGCAAATTGCAATTTTAGATTTTTTTTTTATTTTTATGATACAAAACAACTTGCAACAAATTTTAATGAAGAAATAACACTTTAAATAAATGAAACAAACATAGTTGGTGCAAGACAAAATGAAGAAACAAATTTGAATACAATGGCCAAGATGAGGTATAATTGAAAAAAATAAGAAGATTAAGGTGCAGACACTATAAACAAGAACATAAAGGGATGCTTATTTGATAATTGAAACTTTAAACTCTGATATCAAATGATATGTGCAAGCGATTATTGAATTTTCAAACTCATATGCTTTAATTGAATTACCAAGCATTATTTAAGGGATCAAGCTTAAAGAACTCTAAATCCCAATTAAACCTTTAGAAAACTTATTTCTAGCAACCTGAATTATAAAGATTTAAAGGTTGTTGTTGTGCATTGGCACAAAGAAGGGGAGTTGAATTGGTGTATAAAAATTTAAAAGACAAAGAAGAGGGGAAGAAGAATGAGTAGAATTAAGACCACGATTTATAGTGGTTCAGGTATAATCGACCCTATGTCCACTCCCCAATCTACCAATTGGGTATTTCATTATCTCAAGGTGTTTTCAAGCTCACACACAACTTGTACAACTTGAGTTTTGATGGCTCACACAAAACCTTACAACAATGTGTTTTTAGGCTAACACACAACCTCACTCAAGTGTTTCACTAGGCTCGCAGTTAAACCTTTCTTGAAGTGTTTTTACAGGCTAACACTATAACCTTATAACTTGGTGTTTAATGCTCACACCTTATAAATAAAATTGAAGAAAATGAGTAGTAAAGATTGAGAGCTTTAATTACTTGTAATAAATTTCTTAGCAACCTTGTTCATGGTTGTTTCATGGAGTATTTATACCCAAACTTCACTAAAGAGATGTTGCAGATCATGGCTCATAAAATCTTCGAGACATGTTTGACAGATTCTGCATTAAATGCTTGACAATCTCAATTCATGATCGCGAAATCCAAATTTCTGAAGGAAAATCCCATTTGTGTCCAACGGCTAGTCCATATGATAGCTTCTGCGAAATTTGACTTCCAACGGTCTGCTGGAACATGTGTCATGTTGTGGTTGTGGACTTGCTTCCTTCTTGAGTTACTTTGAAATTCGCAGTCGCGATTGAGGCGTGACACTCACTGTGATTTCGTCTGTCAATTTTGGACTCTTTCATTTAGATGAATCGCGGTCGAGAATGGCTCCGCGATTTTGCCTGTCTGCTTTCTAGCAATGCTTATTCATAGAAAGCGGTCACGAATCCAAAGTAGCGATCACGATTTAGAAGTCATTTTTCATACTTGAAAAATTTTTGAGCTTCATCCAACTTCCAACTTTAGATAAAAACTAAAGACTACAAAATAACACTGATTTGAAATATTAGGCATGATTAATCTCCTTTGTCAAGATCAAAAGAGGTCCAAGACTTGGGTTAACTATCCTAGTCCAATAGTTGTCAATTCTAAACCTAAATTAACTAAACCAAATTTAAACCTACAATAAATAATTTTACAAATTTATTAAGCAATCTACTTAACAACTTCACCAAGTTCCATCAAGAACTAAGAAAGAGAATAAACTCTCACAAAATAATTAAGCCAAAAGAATAATAATTGTTGTCCTTAGGCACCATGAAGGGGGGTTGAATTGGTGGATAAAAATTTTAAAACAAAGATAAAGGGGAGAAGATAGAATGGTAGAGACATAAACAATTAATAGTGTTTCGGGCAAAAGTGACCCTACGTCCACTCCCTAATCACTCAATTGAGTATTTCACTATCTCAATGGTGTTTTCAAGCTCACACCCAACTTTTACAATCTTGTATTTTGATAGCTAACACACAACCTTACAACAAAGTGTTTTCTAGGCTAACACAAAACCTCACTTAAGTGTTTCACTAGTCTCACACTTAAACCTTTCTAAAAGTGTTTTTACAGGCTAACACAAAAATCTCACTTACTTGGTGTTTAATGCTTACACCTAACACTTACAATTTCATAAAAAAGATGAAGAAAATGAGTAGCAAAGATTGAGAGCTTTAATCACTTATAATAAATTCTTTAGCAACCTTCTTCATGGTTGTTTGGTGGAGTATTTATAGTCAAACTTCACCAAAGAGACGTTGCAGATCATAGCTCATCAAATCTTTGAGACATGCTTGATAGATTTTGCATTAAATGCTTGTTAGGACGAAATCGTGGTCACTACTGTCGTTCGCGGTCGCGAAATCCAAATTCTTCAAGGGAAACCCCGTTTGTGCCTAACGGTTAGTCCACGTGGCAGCTTCTTATTAGTTTACTAGGAAAATATAGTCGTTGTCTTTTACCTACTTTCAGAAGTCACGGTCGCGAGTTTCCTTGCATAGGCTGCGACAGAGGACGCAAATTCATCTGCCAAAGAAGTCATCTTTCTTCTACAGGATTCGCGGTCGCTACCAGCAAGATGCCTCCGCGAAATTTGACTTCCAACAGTCTCTTGGGACACTTGTCAAGTTGTAGTTGTGGATTTACTTCCCTCTTGAGTTACTTTGAAATTCGCGGTCGCGACTAAGGCGTGACTTGCACCGCGAATTCATCTGTCACAGATTAGCTTCTTCTTTTCCATTGGTCGCGGCCGAGAATGGCTCCGCGATTTCACCTGCTTGAATTTCAGCATGTCTTAACATGTATCGCGGTCGCGAATCCTAAATTGCGATCGCGATTTACATGTCACTTTGGAATTTATCAACTCCTTTCATTTCTTCTTGGGAGATTGATTCATTTCTGTGAAAACAACACTTATTTGAAATATTAGTGATGATCAATCTACTTTGTCAAGATCAAAAGAGGTTCTAAACTTAGGATTAATCATCCTAGTCCAACATGAAGATTTTGATAGCTTTATTAGTCTTACAAAATACTCTTTCCACCCTAAAAAAATATTGTTAACTATTTTTTTTTTTTTTTGATGTCTCAAAATACATATCTACTTTTATTTAATGAAAAATATTTAAAATCAAATTTTTAAGTTTATGATCATTAATTATTAATCTAGGTAAAATATATTTATCTTATCATTAAACATAACTATAAATTATAAATTGAAAAATATTAAATATATTTTTTAAAACAAAGAGAAAAATAGAAGGTGACAATATTTTTTAGATAAAAGAAGTATAAAAAAAATATTAAAGTGATGTCAAACATTATCAATGCACATCAAATATTAAAAAATTTAAACCCATTGATGTATAATTTATTTTAAAACTCTTGAACAAAATAAAAGTAATTAATTTTTATTTTTTATTTCCTTTCATACCATTCCATTATTCTCATTAATTATTAAATCACTGTCTAAAGTAACTTTGGGGATTTTTATTTTTTTTAAAAGGTTCTTTTATTTTTCAGTTTATAAATAGTTCATTTAAGAATAAAAGTTGGTCACTAATAGACTAACAACTTTAGTTTAAAAAAGTATACGTCTTTTGTTTTTTCTTTTGTTACTTTTCATCAATAGATTCTACTTTTATAAAAGAAAAGATAAATATACTTTTAATTTGTTATGTTTACACTAATATAGTGTTTATTTTTAATATTATTTTTTGTTTAATAATAATAAATCATTTATTTCTTAATCATTTAAATTATAAAATTTTTTAAAAAATACTTAATGGATGGCTATATATTATTTATTTTTTAAAAATCTAAAATATGAAATATATTTATTTATTAGCCTGATGATAATTTAAATATAAACTTTGCATATCGATGAAATTCTAGCTCAAGCTTGATAAAATAGACTGGAATTATAAAATTAAATGTAATGTTAGTCCAACACGTGTTTTGTTTAAAATTAATAATAGTGTAATAGGCTAGAATCATAAAATCCATAAATATAAAAAGAATATCAATCAAATTTCATAATCTTCTATTACAAATTTCACTAAAACTTGTACCATAAATATATGGGCTAGCTAACATTGTCTTCAGTTTTATAATTCTAGCATATTTTGACAATTTTTAAAGTTTATATCAGAATCGCACCAACACACAAGAATTTGAATTAAATTATTATTATGCTTATTTATTTATGTATTTATTTAAAATATATATCTATATTAGTAAATATATTTATAAATAACAATTCATAATAATTATTTTAACAAACACTTAATATCAATTTCATTAAAAAAACCACTTAATATCAATTAATAATATAATAACCAATAACCAGCAACGGTAAACCAAACCGCCTCTTTATGTTCTGATTTATGAACCAT
Organism: Omphalea diandra; assembly: GCA_949677035.1. Lineage (NCBI taxonomy): Eukaryota > Viridiplantae > Streptophyta > Magnoliopsida > Malpighiales > Euphorbiaceae > Omphalea > Omphalea diandra. The sequence continues at coordinate 7,912 of CATIWR010265645.1, read as the reverse complement.
TTACATCGGCAGGTGCATAAGCTATAGTAGCTAGTGCCTTCCTGCTGTCATTGATTGTTCAGGTCTACGTACAGCAAGCAACTCTTCAATAATCAACTTCTTTCTAAATCCTAGCAGTGACATCTTAAAATTTTGATGGAGTCAAGAGTCTGGCAGGAAGAGATTAAAACCAAGCCGCGTATCAAAAATAAACGGGAAAAGGTTTGCCTATGAATTTCATCTTTCAAAATGTTGTAACTAGAGGTATTAATCATCATTCTATTCCTTTTCATATTTCCCAACTTTAGTAGCTAGGCGCAGAGTTCTTTAGGAATTGCAAAAAATCTAAGAATATTGGTGTTTACTACAATGACTTGAAGTCAAGTGAGATTTGAGTGTAAAAAAGTGATAGTGAATATGTACAAATTAATATTAAAAGAAGAAGAGAAGGAAAACCATAAACCTATTGAGAATAAGACAAAAGTTAGATAGATTATGTGCAATAAAAGTGAATTTAAAATTTTGGTTTCTCTCTTATTCTTTAGTTATATCTAATGTGTAAATATTATATTTTTATATAACAATATATTAAAGTTATTTGTAAAATAATGTTCCAAACTAATTTAATAAATATTATTTGTTAATTATAAATTAAGTAAAATTATCAATTATAAATCAAACCTTATATATGTAAAATTGTAAATGATAAACAAATATTAATAATGTTCACACTTTATAATAGAGAAACAATGGAGATAATAATCTTGTTGTAAAGTTATAAAAGAAATTACATAATCATTCTTATTTTTATAACAAAAATATTATTTGTATGTAAAATAGATTATTTTTTAAAATTGAGAAATAATTATATAATCATTCTTATTTTATAATATTAGAACATATTTTATAATATACATAATACCATATGAAATTATAAAATAATTGAAATTGTTGTACTTTTTATGTGCTTTAATATTTTTATTTTTACATAAAAATTGTTTCATGGATTATATTATTTTGAAAAAAATAAAGAAATATGATCATATCACATAAAAATCTTGTCTTGACAATTATTTTGTAATATAATTATATATTTTGTAATTTTATGGTATATTTTGTAATATAGAAAATATGTATAATACTACATGAAATTACAAAATATTTAGAGTTATTGTAATTTTTATGTAATTCCACGGATTATTTTGTAAAAAGGAAGAAATATGATCATATTACATAAAAATCGTGTATTGATAGTTATTTTGTAATATTAGAACATATCTTGTAATTCTAGGGTATATTTTGTAATGTAGAGCATATACATAATACTACATGAAATTATAAAAATATTTAGAGTTATTGTACTTTTTATGTAATTCCATAGATTATTTTGTAAAAAGGAAGAAATATGATCATATGATATAAAAATCGTGTCTTGTATATTATAATATATTTCGGGGTATATTTTGTAATGTAAAAAATACATAATACTACATGAAATTACAAAATATTTAGAGTTATTGTTATTTTTATGTAATTCTATGGATTGCTTTGTAAAAATGAAGAAATATGATCATATTATATAAAAATCGTGTCTTGACAGTTATTTTGTAATATTTGAATATATTTTGTAATGTAGAAAAAATACATAATACTAAATGAAATTACAAAATATTTAGAGTTATTGTAATTTTATGTAATTTCATGGATTATTTTGTAAAAAAGAAGAAATATGATCATATTACATAAAAATCGTATCTTAACAGTTATTTTATAATAATATAATATATTTTGTAATTTCGGGGTGTATTTTGTAATATAAAAAATATACATAATACTACATGAATTGCAAAATATTTAGAGTTATTATAATTTTTATGTAATCCCATTGATTATTTTGTAAAAAGGAAGACATATGTTCATATTACATAAAAATCGTGTCTTGACCGTTATTTTGTAATATTAGGATGTATTTTGCAATTCTAGGGTATATTTTGTAAAAGAAAAAATATACATAATACTACATAAAATAATAAAATATTTAGAGTTATTCTACTTTTTATGTAATTTCATGGATTATTTTATAAAAAGGAAGAAATATGGTCATATTAAATAAAAATCGTGTCTTGACAACTATTTTGTAATATTAGGATATATCTTATAATATTAGAGTATATTTTGTAATAGAGAAAATATACATAATACTATGCAAAATTATAAAATGTTTAGAGTAATTGTACTTTTTATACAATTTCATGGATTATTTTATAAAAAGGAAGAAATGTGATTATCTTAAAAATCGCGTCTTAATAACTATTTTGCAATCCTATGATATATTTTATAATATCATAATATGTTTTGTAAAAAGATAAAAATATGACTATATTACATAAAAATCATATCTTGACAACTATTTTGTAATATAAGGATATATTTTGTAATATCATACTATATTTTGTAATAGAGAAAATATGCATCTATGAAATTATAAAATATTTAGAGTTATTATATTTTTTGTTGTAATTCTATGGATTAATTTGTAAAAAGATATAAATATGATAATATTATACAAAATTGTGTATTAACAACTATTTTGTAATATTAGGATATATTTTATAAAAAGATGAAAATATGATCATATTACATAAAAATCGTGTTTTGACAACTACTTTATAATATAAGGATATATTTTGTAATATCATGATAATAGATAAAATATACATAATACTATATGAAATTATAAAATATTTAGAGCTATAATCCTTTTTATGTAATTCCATGAATTATTTTGTAAAAAGATAGAAATATGATAATATTACATAAAAATTATGTCTTGACAACTATTTTGTAATACTAGTATATATTTTGTAATATCATGATATATTTTATAATAGAGAAAATACACATAATACTATATGAAATTATAAAATAATTAGAGTTATTATATTTTTTATGTATTAGGTACGTATTAACTATAATAAATCAAGTCTTTTTATTTTATTAAAAAATAAAAATTATACTAATAAAAATATATAATAATAAATATATAATTTTTGTATTAGATAATATGATATTAGTATAGTAATATATACAATAATATTATTAATATAATAATGTATCGTATAATAATATAGTAATACATATTATATTTAAAATTATGTTAAATAACATTAAAAAAATAGAATAATTTTCAAAAGAAATATTTAAATATGTTAAATTAGGATAAATATACACGTTAATAACATCCGAACTTAAGTAATCTATTGATCGATCACTATCTTATGTGCATTCAATTTTCTTACTCAATGAAATGCCACCCTAGTTGCATTCAGCTTTAACTGTGTAACCTTGCTGGAGTAGGAGCCTGACCAGCCATGAATCTATGTAACCTGGCCCTCCTGTTACACACACATTCCCTTCTCGGCTCATACTGTGTCTCACTCTCATAAGTCAAAAGAAAAGATATGATAGAAGCAAATATAGACAATGAGCTAACAGTAGATTGTAGTTACTGCCTCATTATCTCATTGGCAATGGAAAACAGCTCTGAATATCCAGATGAAAATATAATAATATTCTAATGGATCAATCCCATTGTCTTATCCCGCCATGACTGATTTTTTTTTCAAAAAAAAAAAAAAAAGAAAAATGTTAAATTGACATTTTATTGGTGGTGAAACAATATGCCAACTTTAATTTCCACAAATTCTTGCAATTTTATTAGCATGTTTTTCGTTCTAAAAATTAATCTAAATTTCCTACTATGCTTCAAATGATTTCTACAAACTAAATTTATGACTCGTATGTGACAGTTTTTGAAAGGAATTCAAACACTAAAATATTTTAACAAGAAAAATTAATTGTATTGCCCATATTTTATTGTGTAGTGGTTATATTTTCCCATGTCAATCATTGCTACTTACTACATTTGGACCACTTATGATGCTTAAATTATTTTGGAATTTCCAGCATTATAACTTAGACCATCTACTTCAATTTATTTTGCTCTTCACCTTTTGGTGTAACAAGTTCAGAGCTATTGCTGAAACAAATTAACAGGATAACACCTTAACAGAGAGCCCTACCAAAACAAATTCTCACCCATCAGCATTTAGGCTTCAGGTGGGAATGCTGGTAAAACTATTTGTGAAACACAAACTACTTTTCACTATATATGTTTTAGAAAGATACAACATCCAAGAATGAGAAGAGATGAAGTTTTTAAGAAAGAACTACTGAAAGTTTCATGTTTGGTTTGTGCATAAACTCTAGTCAGCCATTTAGTTTACATATTCAGTACACCCGCAAACCAAAAAGTGGAAGAGACGTAGGTGCTGAGCATCAGCTTATTTTTACAATGCTTACTTCCTAATCATTACATGAAGACCTCAAGAAAGGCGTTAGTGAAAATAACCCTAAGAACAATAGGTTGAAGGACAGACTATTTTTCAGAAGCTAACTAGCGTCTTCTCCTTCAAGCTTTCAATAGTATCCTTCAAAATAACCTCAAGAGGAGTAAACTTGAGCCCTAGAGTCTGCTCTTTGTTTAGATACTTGATATTTTGTCATAGCTGGCTTGTCATCTGCACATCTGCCACGAATCCCACAAGTACACAATTTTTTTTTTTTTAAATGAAATCATTATGGAATGGAAATAGATTACTCATTAAAATTTAGCACATTTTAAGCATTAATCCTAAAAGCATAATGTCTAGAAGGTCCATTCTTGAGTAACTAAACAATTATAATAAAACAAGAAAACAGAACTTTACTAGATTGAAGATAATAAGCAGTAAATTGCCACTCTTTATGTTGTCTAAGGAACTTGCTCTTTAGGACGATTGAGGTTAGTGTACAGCTTCTCTAAAATCTCCACTGCCTCAGAAGAGCGTACAATTACTCCAACTACACAGTATCTTCTAGAAGCTGAAGGATTCTCAAAGGCATAAATATGTGCATTGGCAACATCTCTAACATCAATCCATCTGAATGTTGTATTTGGATACTTTTCTGCTCCTACATGAGTATAGCCCAACTGCTCACATCACGGTTCATTCCAAGTAAAAGAATAAATGTGCAAGAAATTAACCATTTAGATGCTAGCACAAAGGAATTGCAGGGATTGGGTAAAAAGTCTTTTCTGTAGTACATTTTTGGTCACATTTAACCATGTGATATGATGATTTACCAAAATACAAGGCATATAGCCTACAACTACTCTCTCATTGTCAATTTCTTTGCATTATGTAAAGCAATCTTAATTTACTTCCAATAACATGGTTATATTTTTCTCTCAAACAAACATCTTAAAATATGATTGAATTTTTAAAATTTCACATAAATTTGAATTCTCTGGCTCATTCTAATAAGTCTGACCACAATTATCCGATGCCCTTGTTGATTGGCATCCTTATGAATTTCTACGTCCAAACACCTTACCAATCATGCACGTAGGCATAAATTTTCAATAGAACAGACAATGAAGCGGTGGAATGAAAATGATTTAATGGGGAAGTCCACAGGGTATATTCATGACAAAATCATAGTCATTTATGCAGTAGATAAAAATCCAGTTTAGTTTTCTAGAACTGATAGAATTATTAGTCAGTTTCTTATATGCCATATGGCCAGGAGAATGTTGCTGGATTTCATACTCACACATATAAAAATGGCACATTGTTTGTATACATGAATGAATAAGTTTGTCAGTGTTGCTTCCATTGAATGATTTTGGACAGCTATTCTGCTGTTTTGTTGTTCATATTTATGTTTTTGCAAACTAGCAGGCATAATGTCACAGAAATGTTTGATAGTAAAAATGAAAAACTTGGTACTACATTGAAAAGTACCATTTAAGAGGTTCAGAACAGACTTTGCACTTGTATTGAGAGTGGGTTGTAAGCGAGGACCAATCACCAATCCAGGATTTATTGAAACCATGACTATTCCATTTTCTTTTGTAAACTTCCAAGCAGCTTCTTCTGCCAAGGTTTTTGAGAGCATGTGCCATAGCTGAAAAGTGAAAAAATGATTTGGTGAACAATAAATGATAGAGATTTCTAACTAGGACAAAATTAATGTATACAACGTTAACATATGCCACCAATCAACCAAAGAAAATTGGAAGAACAAAAGAGAGAATTCACATATTATCAGAATAAGATATGAGTTGAGAAGCTTCAGTTTATGTATGCAACAAAATTACATGAACTACTAACTGATATTTCATCAGAATAACAGAAAAATCCTCTCATTATGTAATAAGTGAAGTAGCTGTCCAAAGAGATGTTCTAGTGAGAAATTAGCACATTTATACACCTTTGATTTCTCACAGAAACCAGAATCCGAAAACCATGTCTCATCAATTGTTACATCTGGAGCAAGAGGTTTGCCATTGAATGCAACAGCTGCCATCACTGATGTTATAATCACTCTTTTGATAGAAGGAACTTTAGTACATGATCGAAGAACATTAAGTGTTCCCTTCAAATGCAGGGTTAATAAGTTTTGCCTGAAAAGAAAATAAAAAACCAATAATATCACAGAGATTATTTATGTTCCATCATGACATTGAACCAAAAAAAAAAAATGGTCAGAAAATTTTGGATCCTTCAACACTTATGAATTATGTCAAAAGAATGGCATGTAGCTAAAGCTGGAAAAACTCAAACTTGCATAAGAGCATGCCAACTTGGAATATATCTCAGACAAATCTCCTAAAAATATCAGCAAATCCATGAGGAATTGTCATTTCGTTTACTGCTCAAAAACTAATAGTTCAATGATAATAAAACAAAAATATGTTGAAACAATTCAAAATAATATATGGAGATGCTGAGAAAAGCACATTCATGAGATAAGAAGTACTTGGGGATCAGTTACAGCAAAATAAAATGGAGATGCTGTATGGAAAACACATTCACATCCCTCAATCACAGAATCAAAAGATCCTTCATCCAGTAAATCTGCTTTGAACAATTGCAGTCTTTCTGCAACTCCATCGAGTGGAAGTAAGTGCTCAGTCTTCTTTGCATCATCTTTGACATAAATGAAAAAATTCCTTCAATAATGTGAAAAAGAATATATCTTACAATGCGTGCGCAGAAAAGGCATTAAGTGTGAATGCCTTTAAAGAGCAGAATTTATTGTATGTACTGCTGACCCTAACAACAAAACAAGCCAACTGGGTATTTATATAAATTGCATAGCCAATTTTTCCTTTAAGAATTAAGAAAAAGATAAATGGCCTCTATCTAGCTGAGTGGCTGGTATAAAATTCAACATGCATAACCACCCAGATTTAGCATGAATTCTCCGACAATCTACAAAATCTCATTTTATTATAATACATTCTCATTATTTTGTTTCTATTCACTTTCAAAAATATTTCAGATAAGACAGATCATAAAATAACTCCAGAACTCCTTCGAAATTTCCTTTTGGATTACAATTTTGCATACATTAATAAAAATCCCTTCCAACCATATCACCAATTAAACTTTGGTTCATCACTAAAAATTTCTCTATGTTAAGATTTCTTTTTCTTTCCCTTTTATACATTAAGAGTTTGTCACCAGCCAACACAGAATTAGATGAGATTCATCACAAGTTTAGCTTATGACCTCGAATTCAGACTTTTCAGTCCAAAAAATTACTAACCAGAAATCCAACAACTTAAATGATCAACAAAACGAGCAAAAAATCAAAACTTTTCAGTTGCAGACTAAGTTTAGCCCATGAACTTGAACTCAAACTTTTCAGCCCAAAACACTTACTACCCAGAAATCCAACGACCTAATTGATCACAAAAATGAGCAAAAGATCAAAACTTTTCAGTTGCACATTAAGTTTAGCCCATGACCTCGAATTCAGACTTTTTCAGTCCAAAAAATTAACCCAGGAATCCAAAAATTTAAATGATCACAAAAATGAGCAA
>CATIWR010265644.1:0-18748 GCA_949677035.1 Omphalea diandra | reverse complement strand
CTGAATTCCAACTCTCTCTCCTTGCATCATGTACATACATTTGATAGGAACTAGTTATGGTCACTGGTCCTGACATTAGTTAACACATGTGTACATTAAATACATATGGGATTATATATGTATGATGGATAAACCTTAATGTGTATGCATTTCTAAACATGAAATGCCATGATTTGCAGCTGAAGATGATAGTTACAGTTGGTGGTATCAGAGGGTTCAAGCACACGCGTGGCAGACGTGTAAATCTTAGTGTGTATGACATCGCGGGGCCAACGGGCAAATCCTGGATGTTGAGTGCTCTGATAAGTACCTGCTGTAGCCACGTTGTGACATTACAATTTGTGGTATCAAAGCTGATTTCCAAATGAGAGCAATGGATGTCACAGTTATTGGTTTGACAAATGAATTTAGATGTTACAGTTTTGGTATCAGAGAGGGCTCAAGTATACGCGAGCAGACGTGCAAATCTCGATGTGTATGACATCACAGGGCCAACGGGCAAATCCTGAATGTTAAGTGCTCTGATAGGTATCGATTGTAGCATTACAGATTGTGATAGAAAAAAAATTTAGTATCAGAACAACATGATTTGTAAACATGAATACGATCGTTACATTTATTGGTATCAAAGCAATATGAGTTCTGTCAGATGAAAATGGTTGTTACAGTTATTGGTACCAGAGTAACATGATTTGTAAACACAAGTGGTCATTACATTTATTGGTATCAGAGCAAATATGAACACAGTCGTTACATGTGGACTATGCTAAATGGGAAAGCATCATCATCCCTCTTTCAAAGTAAAGAATGTTTTAAGTACATCTAAACCTCTTCAATTCTTTCATATATACTTAATTGGACCTACTAGGAGCACAAGTTTAGGTGAAAAATATTATGCACTTTTCTTAGTGGATGATTACCCTAGGTTTACTTGCGTATTCTTTTTAGATCATAAGCATGATAGCTTTGATGCTTTTCAAAGTTTTACAAATAGGATTCGAAATTAAAATGGTTACTTCATCTCTTCTATAAAAAGTGGCCATGGAAAAGAATTTCAAAATGAATCTTTTAAATCTTATTGCTTAGAGAATGAGATTTTTCATAACTTTTCAACTCCTAAAACACCACAACAAAATGGTGTTGTAGAGAGGAAAAACAGAACACTAGTAGAGATGGCTAGAACTATGCTTAATGAGAATTCATTGCCTAATTACTTTTGGGCTAAAGCTATCAATACTTCGTGTTACATTGCAAATTATGTTTTCAAAAGACCCATTCCTAATAAAACTTCTTATGAGCTTTGGAATAGTAGAAAGCCTAAGTTGTCATACCTAATAATGTTTGGATGCAAGTGCTATATTTTAAATACCAAGGATAATCTTAAAAATTTTTATTCAGAAACAAATGAAGGAATTTTTCTAGGATATTCAACCTCTAGCAAAGCCTATAGGGTTTTTAATAAGAGTATCATGATTATTGAAGAGTCTATGAATATTATATTTGATGAATCTAGTAAACTTGATCTTAGCAAAGGTTCTATTATTGATAATGTTGTAGGTGACTTTGAAAAATTAAAATTGGGGTCAACCACAAAAGAGATGGATAAAGACCATGATGAAGGCAAGTCAGCAAGAAAAGAAAAGGAACTTCAACATCAATAAGTGGAAACCTCAAATCAAGATCTTCCTAAGAATTGGAGATTCTTCAAGCATCACCGAAAGGACCTAATCATTGGTGATATCCAAGGGTATAAGTACTAGATCTCAACTTAATTCTTTAGATAATAATCTTGCATTTGTTTCTCAATTAAAGCCAAAATTTATTGATGAGGCTCTTGATGATGAGATTGGGTAATTGCCATGCCAGAGAAACTCAACCAAATTGAAAGAAACAATGTATGGGAACTTATTCCTAAGCCTAAGGAACACACTATTGTAGGATGCAAATAGGTGTTTATGAATAAGTTAGGGGTTCATCACTATAAATAAGGCTAGATTGGTTGCTAAGGGATACAACCAAGAGGAAGGCATTGATTATGATGAAACCTATGCATCCGTAGCAAGATTGGAGGCCATTAAGATTCTTTTAGCATATTAATGTCACATGAATTTCAAACTTTTCAAAATAGATGTTAAAAGTGCCTTATTAAATGGTGTCATTGAGGAGGAAGTTTATGTTGAAGAACCTCATGGTTTTGAATCTTGTATCATTAAAAATCATGTTTTAAAATTGAATAGAGCCTTGTATAGTTTGAAACAAGCTCTAAAAGCTTGGTATGAAAGGCTTAGTTCATTTCTTTTGCAAAATGATTTTGAAAAGGGGAAGGTTGGCACAACCTTGTTTATTAAAAGGCATAATCATGATACACTCATTGTGCAAATATATGTTAATGATATCATTTTTGGTTATACTAATGAATCTATTTGTAAAAACTTTGCTAAGTGTATGACTGGGGAATTTGAGATGAGCATGATAGGAGAGCTTAAATTCTCCCTTAGCCTACAAATAAAGCAAATCAAAGAAGGGATTTTCATCGATCAAGCCAAGTACACAAAGAATATACTCAAGAAATTTAGCATGGAAGGATGCAAAGTAGCAAAGACACCAATGAGTTCTACCATCAAACTAAATAAAGATAAATCGGGTAAGTCCATTGATGAGAAGAAATATCGAGGTATGATTGGTAATATACTCTATCTTACTGCTTTTACACCTAACATCATGTTTAGTGTTTGCATGAGTGTTAGATTTCAATCTTGCCCTAAAAAATATCATTTTAATGTTGTTAAAAGGATTTTTAAATATTTACATGGCACATTGCACTTAGGGTTGTGGTATCCTAGAGATTCATCATTTAGACTTATATGCTATTCAGATGTGGATTATGTTGGTAGCCTTCTAGATAGAAAGAGTACTTCTGAAACTTGCCAATTCATAGGTAAATGTTTATTGCCTTGGTTTAATAAGAAGCAACTTTTGGATGCCTTATTCACTGCTGAAGCAGAATATGTAGCTACAGGTTATTGTTGCACCAAGTTCTTTGGATGAAACAACAATTAAAAGATTATGGCAAAGTTATTGATCACATTCCCATTGAATGTAACAACACTAGTGCAATAAATCTTTCGAAGGATCTCATCCAACACTCTAACAGTAAACATATAGATATTAGTCATCATTTTCTTAGAGATCATGTCTAAAATGGTGATATAGTGTTGGAGTTATTGACACTAATTATCAACTTGCGGATTTTTTAACCAAACCTCTAAATGAAGAAAGGATGAACTTCATTAAGAGATTTGGAAATATTTGATGGAAGCACCCTGAAGTGAAAATTGGATCTTTAGAATGCTCTTTGTGTGATATATTGTTCTGGAATGATTGTTTGTTATATATGATGTATGTGTAGTTTACTTCTTTGGATGTCTTAATTCTTTATGCAATTATGCCTCTCTATGCTAATTTGCATGAATTAATCATCAATATATTAAATGGATCATAACGTAGAAGGTCAAATCTTATCTTTTCAACTTTACTTTTCTTGCCTTGTAATTTGCAGTAATTATTCCTTATTTCACAATCACGATTTACAGGTACTTATCAGTTCGACTATCACCTATCAATTTGCAGTCACTATTTTCGATCTCCACTATAAATTTTTTCAAAATTCAAAAGTTTTAATCATTGACCCCATTAGTTTTTGAGGATTTTTTTGTCATTACTCAGAGATTTTGTAATTAGCAATCGCGACTTGCTATTCATGGTTGCAAATTTGAGTAATTGCCAAGCATTAACTAATTTGACTGCCAATCGATGGCACCACCTCAAAAAATGCATTTTTTACCATTTGTTACCATTTTTACACCTTTTCTTGGCCTATTTAAACCCTTGAAATAGTTTTCTAACTCACATTTGTTAGAACACTTCATCTCTCTTCATTCTCACTCCTTAAACCTTCTTTAAATCCTCTCCTATATCTAATGGGCCCTAAGAAAGCTTTCAAAGTAGAAAAAGGGAAAGCAATATCCCAACAATCTGGTCCTCCTACCCTTCACATGATGAAAGGGATCACCAAGGAAGAAAAAGATTATTATAAGGCTAATTCTTCCAAGATAATCTAGCTAAACAAAATTCCCTCAACATTTCTCCTTGAATCACTTAGAATCAAGGATGAAATTCATGCTTACCTTTCTAACTTAGACTGAAATGAATTCATCTTTCGAGTCAAGTCTAGTTATGAAGAAATAGTGTAAGAATTCATGTGCATTGTGATCTTGAGTCATAAAGCAAAATCGCGAGCAGGTCAGTATGGGTTGATATTCAAGGCTTTTAAGGAACCATTTTTTATTACCTTTGAACAAGTCTCCACTCTTCAATCTTCAAGTAGGAGATGACATTTTGTTCATCATCTCTACACTTGACATCATTTACTTGGAGTTTTGGTCCAAAATTTCTATCGAGACCAAATACGACCTAAAAACCTCTCTAGCCAAATACATTCGAACCTTACCCAACTGGCTTCTTCATCGCATCATCACCTTCTGTCAATGCAAGAGGTGATGGTAACAAGAAGGTCTCCCACAAAGAACTAGCCTTTCTCTTATGTTTGACTAAGAATAAACCTATCCAAACCAGCTGATACCTTGTGGATCAATTGATTCACATGAGTACTAAGCTAAAAAGCCAATTTCTTCTACCCTTTCGTGTAACTGCCATATACCATTGTGTGGGTACACTTAATGAGGAAAATGAGAAATTCCTTATAGTATTTACCATCCATAACTTTCTAGACTTGTTTTACCTTATAAATGCCAAGGCCATACACCCTGATTCCTACACTTATACCTTGGGTGCATTTAGGGCTAAGAAGCTAAAAACTTTTCAAACCTCAAAAAGGAAGAGGCTAGTCATTAAAGAGGGTGCTCAGTCCATTCTAACTCTTCAACCTAAGCCCAAAAAACCAAAATCTCTCTTTCCTCAATCAATAAGAAGCTAGACAAGATGATGAGGATGATCAAGAGAAGATTTCTTCTACTCTCCCACCTCTATAGTGATTTGGTGGATCTTTAGGAGAAAGTGGGTGCTACTCATTGCCACTTCTCTAATTTTGAGGATTGAGAGAACACTCCTGAAGAAAAAAAAGAGATTAAGGAATGTGATAAAGCTCAAGGCAGAGGCGCAAATGACAAAACTAATGACTCTAGAGATGATGATAGTTCTCCAACATTCTAGATTGTACTTGACCTTTTAAAGTTTTCTTTTGTTTATTTTGTTTTTTTATTTTTGTATAAGGTGTGATCCCACAGTTGTTAATAAATAAAAGTGTTATTTTTCTTTGCAATTGTGCTTCCATTTTATGTGATTTCTCTACACTTGCTTTATATACTCATTTGTTCTATGAAATTGTTCTATCTCAATTTATGTTTCATACATTTGACACCCATGCATATTTACTTCAATAATTACACTTCACTTTTTTTTTTTATCTTGCCAAAAGGGGAGAAAGGGAAATAGTGAAAGAATGTCCATGATATACCATAAGGGGAGTATAAGTTAAGGGGGAGCTATCTAATTTAAATTCAAACTTTTAATCAACAAAGTTTTTTGTTTACAATCATTATCCATCTCAACTTCACACTCATGCACTTCATTTTCCTTAAGTAAAATCAATCTAACTTGTCAAAATCAAAAAAAAGGAGATTGTTGGACTATGTTGGTCAAACCTAAGTCAAAAGGCCTCCTTTGATCTTGACAATAAAGATTGATAGTTACTAATGTCTTGTTTAAGTGTTGTTTTTGTAGTTTCTAAGTTAGTTTTTCATTAGAAGTTGGATAGTAGTCTAAATCTATAACTTTGAGTAAGACATTCAAATTCGCAGTTAGGATCCTCTAATTCGCAACCGCGACCTTATAACAAGGATGGATGAAGCTAGGCCAGAAGAATTCACAAAGGAAATCACAATCGCGATCCAGCCGAGGGAAACTTAAAAGACACATAAAGAGATTTATGGTGGTGTTCGTGTCCAAAGTCACAATCATGAATTTGATAATTGAAAGGAGGAAAACAAGTCTACACAACCTTATCATGCCAAGTCTCCAAGGCAATCATTGGAATATCAAAATTCTCAAGGGCCAAGGAGCTATCATGACTGCGACCCAAGAAAGTGTTTTCTCCTCACCAAATAAAAGAATTTATGGTCCCTGTCGTGCCGAAGAAGAATAGCAATCATGACCATGACTTTTGCTTAGTTGGTCAAACACGACTATATTTCTTAGAGCACCAATGGTATAAGGACATGTGGACTAGTTGTTAGACATAAAATGGGGTTCTCTACCACGATTTCAGTCTTCCCAGTACAAATTGGAAAATCGCCACTTTGAAATACCAATCACAATCGGTACTTCAGTCTGAAAGACATTTAATGTAAAATCTGCCTAGCTTGCCTTAGAAATTTAGGCATGGTTTGTAAGTAATGTCTCTTTAGTTGTTGTTGCCTATAAATATTCCACCAAACAGATATGAATGCAATAGAATTCCATTTATTGTAGCCAAAATCTTGCTATTTTGCTTCACAACTTCTTATTTTTTGATTGTGAGTTCTTAATTATTTAATGTAAGCATTAAACACCATTGTAATTAGATTAAGAGTTAACCTAGCCTTCAAAAATCTTGTAATAGGTTAAATTGTGAGCTTGTGTAAAACACTTAAGTGAGGTTTTGTGTGAGAATTGAAACACAAACTGTAAGGATTGTGTGTGAGCCATAAAACACCCTGTACAAGTTTGGTGTGAGCTTGGAAACACCATTTTAAATTGGGTGAAATACCCAATTGTGAAGAATAGGGTTGTGGATGTAGGGCTTGTTAACACTCGAACCACTATAAATTCGTTGTGTTCCTTCTCTCTACCCTTTCTAAATTCCCTAAACTCCTCACCTTCCTTTTAAAGTTTTAAATCTCCTACCAATTCAACTCCCCTTCTTAGTGCACTAGGGCCTACATATGTACATGACACCAGGAGAGAGAGAGTTGGAATTCAACTGACGACCTGTGGTTCATGTGTCTCTATGCAAAACTCTATATAGCAAAGTATCCAAACCCTATGCTACGAGATCTGAAAAACATAATTGTGATTTGCTGAGTCATGACTCAATGAATAAAAATAATAATCAGATTCTCATGGCACAACCAATAATCAAATATCATCAAGATACATTACAAGTATAAAAATTTACTATGCAAGTGCAAATGCAATATATTAGTTTTTATTGTGATTTTGCAAGGCAAACACTGCTCTAGGGAATTCATGTGATTCAAGTGACATTTGATTTTGTTGGCCAACATATAACAAGTGAATCATTTGATCAAGAACATGTGCCAATAGGACATGTTGGTCCCTTTTTTCCAAGTGATTTGCAAGTGTTTGACAAGCCAGTCATAACATCCTTTTAGTTCCACATGTAAGTGTTCATTCATAATGGTATACCAAGTAATCATTAAGAGTATATAATTAGTAATTGAAATGTATTCACATATAAAGTGTAACAATTCAATCACATATACATGCAATACAACATAATCATATCATAAAATTATCACACATACACATTAGGATCTAATTATGGTTTTTACTCAACTTTTGACGTGACCAACCTTTATAGTAGGTTTGGTACTCTCCCTTAGGCTCTTCAATGTTTTGGAATCCTAACATTTGATATATACATGGTTATAAGTATGTCAAAATCATTTTGATTGCTTGGTATGCAAATATGGGCATGTTATATGCAAGTGGACAGAGTGTTTGTGCATATTTTCCTTATTTGGCAGCCTAACCTTTCTACACTTTCACTATAATAATCTAGATATACTTATCTAAATGACTTTATTCATTTTTATAAATAAACTAGACATATAGTTATACAACATAGTCAAATTTCATATCAATATAAGACATATAGAAAATTTGGTGAATTTTTGAATTTTGCCCTATTTCAATGTCATCTTAGTCTGAGTAGGTCTTATAATCTTAGTTATATCTCAAACTGTACAAATCAAATTGCAATACTGATTTACCAAAAGTTATAAAACATATAAGAAACATTTTTTATGTTTTACTCATTGTCTAATTCAATCTATAAAGTCACCAAAACAAATGACCAATCTCAAGGTGAGCAGGTTTTCAACATGTTGATAATCAATCATGATGAAGGTACAATATCTCATTAACCAATATAAATTTGGCAAAAATATTTTGCAATAATGTATATCAGACATAAATATACAACTTTGAAGTCTTCCACATCATCAAATTCAAATTCTATGGCCATCAATTTTTCAAAAAATAGAATTAAAAGACTGATGAGTTTTATTAGGTTTAGGGTCAGTCATAATCAATGAGTTATATCTCTTTCCACACAACAAATTAA
This sequence comes from Omphalea diandra, assembly GCA_949677035.1. NCBI lineage: Eukaryota > Viridiplantae > Streptophyta > Magnoliopsida > Malpighiales > Euphorbiaceae > Omphalea > Omphalea diandra. Next base: position 10,323 of record CATIWR010265644.1, on the reverse strand, counting down.
GAAATAATGCTTTACAAGTTCTTAGAGGGGATATAACCCTACAAATTACATGTTTTGAACTTTATCTAAATCAGGACATAAGGTCATCAAAATATACAAAAACAAAAAGACTAAGGACATTTCAGTTGGTTCTGAACCAAACCAAATGAAGGAGCCATATCTCCTAACACACACCAAATTAAGTAAAAAAGTTTTACATGCATTTAGATGGCATATAAAGATCTAACTTTCATATTTTACGCTTTCCCTAATTCCTTTTCTAGGGTTATGAAATCATGGGTATAATGTTTGCTCTAACAATAATACCAACACAATCAGCTCTTATTTCTTTTAAGTTTCAGCCTTCATACATGAGCTCTACCTCAAATTACTCCATAAGTCTTCCTAATCATGCATGTTTAACATGTTATAAGGGAGTAATTTCATGTTGATAGAAGATAAAATCACTTACCTCTTTTGGCAAAACTAGAAAAGCTTATTCCTCCAAGCTAACTCACTCTTCTCCCTTTCCTTCTTCTTTTTATTCTTCTTCCTCCTTTCTTCCTTTCTTTCTTTCTATTTTCTGCACTCTCTTACATTTTTGGCTCTCCAATCTGATCCTAAAGATGAAAATATTTAATTTGTATACCTACCCTACTAAGACAAAATCATGGTGTCTCACTACCATTGATTGGAAATTCAATATTCCTCTTTTAGTCCCTCTCTTCTTCACTCTTTCATCACCTTCATCCATCTCCTAAACCCTATATGATCCTTATAATTTTAAATAAGCTCTAAAAAACCATTGTTTATGATGTTATAACATGCAAACAACATAAAATAATTTGTCATGCAACTATACAAACATTACATATATGTTCAAGTGTCCCAAATGCAATGGTGCAAGTGTCATCGTCATGCTTATCCAATTCACATATCTAAACAATCATTTATCCATTGCATATGTCCATATGGGATTGCAAATCATTTATGCAATGAATATTTTTATGTAAGAATGCCAATGAATATGGATAGCGATGTTATATTTCTTCCCATCTTATGAAGAATTTCATCCTTAAAATTTAATACCTGTAAACAAATGTGGGTATTATCATTTAATGTTCTCTTTAGTTTACCATGTAGCCATTTCTTATGAGGAATTTCTCCATAACACCTTAACCAAAGGGATTTTTTGATTTTAAATGATTTTGTCTCACAACTAATGATTTTCACTAGTTCTTTAATGTAACTTACATCATCTGCAATTGTTATTATTAGATCCCTCGATATATGTATAGGATCAAACCAATACTTTCTAAGCATACTCATATGGAATACATCATGAATCTGAGTCATCTCTGGTGGTAGTGCTAGCCTATAAGCTAATGTACCAATTCTTTATAGGATCTCATATGGTCATATGTATCGAGGACTCAGTTTTCCCTTCTTGCCAAATCGAATTATTTCTTTTCATAGTGAAACTCAAAAGAACACTTTGTTTCCAACCCTATATTCCATTTCTCTTCTGTGTTAGTCTATAACCTATCTTGTGCTGCTTTACATTTGCTCTTGATTACCTTCATCTTATCCATAGTGTCTTGCACTAGTTTTAGCCCTTCTAAAACACACGTCCCTTCTTCATCCTAATAGATAGGACTTCAAAATTTTCTTCTATATAGTGCTTCAAATGGTGCCATCTGTGTACAACTATAATAATGATTATTATAAACAAATTCAATCACGATAATATATTCATCCCATACACCTTTGAACTCTATCACACAAGCTTGAAACATGTCTTCAAGTGTCTAAATTGTCCTTTTTGATTGTCCATAAGTCTGAGGATGAAAAGCAGTACTTAAACTCAAGTTAGTGCCCAAAGCCTATTGCAAACTGACCTAAAATCAAGTTGTAAATCGTGGATCTCTATCTAATACAATGGATACTAGAGCGCCATGTAATCTAACAATTTCATCCACATATTTCTTGGCTAAGTGCTTAAGTGAAATATCCCATCGAATAGGCAAAAAGTGAACTTAGTTAATCGATTAGTGATCACCCATATAGCATCATGCTTCTTTAAAGTTCTTGGTAACCTATATATAAAGTTTGTGGTTATTCTTTCCCATTTCCATATTAGAATCGTCAATGGTTTCAATTTTCTAACTAGTGCTTGATATTTTATTTTGATCTGCTAACAAGTTAAAGATGTTGAAACATAGGCTGCTACATCTTTCTTCATTTTAGGCCACCAAAAATGAGATCACAGGGTATTATACATTTTCATCATTCATGGAGACATGGCATATGGAGCATTATGTGCTTTTTTAGGATTTCTCTTTGCAAGTTATCAACATTAGGCACACAAATATGAGAACCCAACATCAAGGCATCATTTCAAATATCAAAACCACCATGTCTTCCCTATTTTTCCATTTCAATCATTCTTCGTAACTTTGGATCCTTGCCCTGTGCTTCTTTAATTCGATCATGCAACATTGGTCTCACTTGAAAAGTAGTAATCAATACCCCATTCTTTTGTATGTTGAGTCTCATATTCATAGCTCATGATTAAACTAAAAAAGACAACGAAAATACCTGTAAATGAGCTACACCACTTCTTGATTTCCTGCTCAAGGCATCAACAACCACATTTGCCTTCCTTGGATGATAGTCAATGGTGCAATCATAATCTTTTAGCAATTTTAACCACTGCCTCTGTCACATGTTTAATTCTTTTGGGCTCATCAAATACTTTAAGCTCTTGTGATCTGTAAATATTTGAAAAGTTTCTTCATACAAGTAATGTCTCCATATTTTTAAAGCAAATACAATGGCAACAAGTTCTAGTTCATATCCTAGGTAAGATAATTCAAAAGGCTTCAGTTGTCTAGATGCATATGCAATTACCTTACCATGCTGCATTAAAACGCATCCCAAACCTTGATCAATGACATCACTATATACTAGAAATCCTCCATTATCGGTAAGAATGGCTAACACTAGAGCAAATGTCATTCTATTTTTTAATTCATCAAAACTCTCCTGACATGTTTTAGACCATTGAAATGCTGCATTTTTTTTCAAAGTAACTTAGTCAAAGGAGCAGCTATAAGTGAAAACCCCTCAACAAATCAACGATAATACCCAGCTAGTCCTAAGAAACTTTGGACTTCTACAACATTCTTTGGGGTTTCTCATTTTACTATTGCTTCAATTTTGTTTGGATCCACCTCTATGCTCTTTTCAAAAACTATATGTCCTAAAAATATTACATGATCAATCCAAAACTTACACTTGCTTAATTTAGCAAATAGTTATTTTTCTCTCAAAATTTGCAACACAATTCTTAATTGTTGTTCATGATCCTCTTTGCTCCTTTAATACACTAGTATGTCATCAATGAACACAATTATAAATTTTTCTAAGTAAGGCTAGACCACTTTGATCATAAGATCGATAAACTTAACTTGCGCATTAGTCAAACCAAATGGCATCACCAAAAATTCATAATGCCCATACTTGGTTCAAAAATCTATCTTTGGTACATCGAGGTTTGAAATTTTGAGTTGATAACATCCTAATTTTAGGTCAATTTTAGAAAACACTCGTGCTCCTCGTAACTAGTCAAACAAATCATCTATCGTGGGTAAAGGATATTTGTTCTTCATAGTAACCCGATTCAACTGCCTATAATCAATACACAGCCTTATTATCTTATCTTTCTTTTTAACAAATAATACCAAAGCACCCTAAGGTAACGCACTAGGTATGATGAATCCCTTCTCAAGTAGTTTTGATAATTGGGTCTTTATTAACTCAGTTGGAGCCATCCAATAAGGTGGAATGGATATTGGTGTTGTTCCTAAGACTAACTCAATTATGAATTTTATCTTCCTGTTAGATGGCAAACTAGGTAAGTTAGCTAGAAACTCATTTACCACTAGAATATTCTCAAGTAATTCATTTCTAAACCTTGTTTCTACCACATGTGCCAAATAAGCCTCACAACCACTTTTAATCATGCGAAAAGCCTTGTTAGCGAAAACTAGACACGTAGGTACAATTATCCTTTCCCTTTGAAACATAACCCTTATATGATTTGGAGATTCTAGAACAACTTCCTTAGTAAAACAATTCACTATTACATAATTTGGACAACCAGTCATACCTAGTATCACATCAAATTCACGGAGTGGCAATAGTATTAGATCAGTATTCAACTCAACGTCATCAATGTGAATCACACAATCACGAAATACGTTATCCATAATCATCATATCTCTCAAAGGAGTACTAACACATAGATTGAAACCTAAAGGTTGATGCTTACTACACAATTGTGATGTCGTGTTCAAAGAAATGAATGAATGTGTGGAGCCAAGATCAATTAATGCATCAACTTTTAAATCATGGAGAAAAAGTTTACCAGTGATTACTTCTAGAGTAGCAATAACTTCTTTCCTAGTCATGGCAAATACTCTAGCCTATGTCGGGAGTCTAGAACTCTAACTTTCTGATCTGCTCATACCTTGGCTAATTGTGGTTGTTATACCTTTACCTCTACCCCTACCAAATGATACTCCAACTCTACTTACTTTTGAAACTTTAACTGTGGACTCTGATGTAGCTCTACCTCTACCTTTGCCTCCCTCTGACATTCTAGATCTTTCAGGGCAATCTCTAAGCATATGATTAAAAGACCCACAAAAGTAGTAGCAACCAGTCAATTTTCTACATTCACTCATATGTTGTCTGCCACAATGTACCTATGAAGGTCGTTGTTGTATAACTTAACCTTGACCTCTACCTGCATATGATGAAACTCCTAATCCTCTACCTCTATAGCTAGAGTAACCACCCTTAGAACTAAACTGTGATGGCATATAATCTCCACATTTACATTTCTTTATATTGAAATCTCCCATAAATTCAATAGGCCATCTTTTTACTCGTTGCTATATCCTTTCTTTTTCTAATCTTTCCACCCTGAACTTTTAGCTTGGTATAACATATAAGATTTGTAGCCGTGATCTTAGTTTTGATCTTATATCTCAATCCCTCTTTAAACTTTCGACATTTGTCTTTATCAGTAGCCACCATGAAGGATGCATAATGAGATAATTGATTTATTTTTACCTCATACTCAGCTATAGTCATCTCCCCCTACTTTAGGTTCAGAAATTCCCTTTTTTTTATCATCTTTGTACACTTATGGCATTTAATTATTGTTGAACTCACGAAGAAAATCATCTCATGTAAGCACTAGAGGCTCGACATCACTCCCTAGAATGGTTTCTCACCAATCATATGTGTCCCCCTATAATAGCGACACTGCATAATCAAACTTTTCTTCTAGTGTGCATTTCATCAAATTCAAAACTCTTTGTTTTCTTTTTAGCCATGTCTCTACCACTGATGAATATGGTACCACTAAAGTCAACTGCACCCTATTTTATTAATTTGTCATACATTCTTTCTCTTTGAATTTTTGGACCAACATTCTTTCTCTTTGAATTTTTGGACCTTACACTATTGGTTTATTAATTCTATGTTATGGTTGCCTATAAGATATGTGTTGTGCATGAGAATGTGTAGGAGATCTAACTCTGTCAGTAGGTTGATCTCTTAATGATTGGCATGATGCTTCTATGGAATGCAAATTGGTTGACTCCTCTCTCCTTGTTAAACCATGGGTACTACCATGACTACCATCTACTAATGCCCTATAGACATATAAGACTACGTCATATGATAATACATAATAGTGCAAAAGTCATATCATGTTCATATATATGTCTCTATGGAACCTATCCCTACTCTAATACCAAAAACTGTAACGACCATTTTCATTTACTAACCATGGCATTCATGTCTAAAATTACATATGCATAAAGGTTGATTCATCATACATATATGTTAACTGATATTCAAGGCTAGTGACCATAAATTGGTTTCTATCTAGATATATGTACATGGCACAATGAGAGAGAGAGAGCTGGAATTCAGCCGACGACCAATGGTACATGTGTCTTTATGCAAAACTCTGTTTACCAAAGTATCCAAACCTTATACTTCAGTATTTGAAAAGGATAATTAAGATTTGGTGAGTTGCAACTTAATGAATAAAAACAATAATCAGATTTTTATGGCACAACCAACAACTAAATATCATCAGGATACATTACAAGTATAAGAATTGACTATGTAAATGCAAATATAATAGATTGATTTTTGTCATGACCTTGCAAGGCAAACACTGCTCCTGAAATTCATGTGATTCAGTGACATTTGTTTTTGCTAGCCAACATATAAAAGTGAATTATTTGATCAAAAATATGTGCCAATAGGACATATGGGTCCCTTTTTTCCAACTGATTTGCAAGTGTTTGACAAGCCGGTCACAATATCCTTTTAGTTTCATATGCAAGTGTTCATTCACAATGGTATACCAAGTAATCATTAAGAGCATATAATTCTCACTTAACTTGTATTCACATGTAAAGTGTAACAATTCAATCACATATACATGTAATAGAACATAATCATATCATAAAGTTATCACACATACACATTATGATCTAATTATGGTTTTTATTCACCTATTGATGTGACCAACCATTATGGGAGGTTTGGTTCTCTCTCTTGGGCTTCCCCAATGTGTTGGAATCCTAAAAATTGATACATACATGGTTATAAGTATGTCAAAATGATTTTGAATGCTTGGAATGCAAATATGGGCATGTTCCATGCAAGTGGACTTAGTGTTTATGCATATTTTCCTTATTTGATAGTCTAACCTTGCTACACTCTCACAGAAATAACTCTAGATATACTTATCCAAATGACTTGATTCTTTTTTTAAAATAAACTAGACACATGATGATATAACATAGTCAAATTTTAGATCAATAAAAAACATATAGAAAATTTGGTGAATTTTTGAATTTTTCCCAATTTGAATGTCATCTCAGTCTAAGTAGGTCTTATAACCTTGGTTATATCTCAAATTGTACAAATTGAATTGCAAAAAAGATTTATCAGAAGTTACACAACAAATAGAGGAACATTTTTTATTTTTTACTCATTGTCTAATTCTGTAACATCCCTATCCATATTCATTCACATTATCACATGAACATATTCATTGCATAAATGATATGAAATCCCATATGAACATATGCATTGGATAAATGATCATTTAGTCATGTGATTTGTAAAAGCATGATAATGACACTTGCACTGTTATATTTAGGACACTTGAACATATATGTAGTGCTTATATAGTTGCATGGCAAATTATTTTATGTTGTGTGCATGTTATAGTATCATAAATAATGGTGTTTTAGAGCTTAATTAAAAGTATAAGGAGCATTTAGAGATTAAGAGATGGATGAAGGTACTTAAGGAGTGAAGAAGAGGGACTAAAAGAGGAAAAGTGACCTTCCAACCAATGGAAATGAAGCACCATTATTTTATATTATTATAATAAGTTTATATCTACTAATTAGGGCAGAATTGAGGAGTAAGTCGGGAGGTATTGCAGAAAGAGAGTGAGAGAGAAGAAGAAGAGATAGAGAAAAGTGAGCTGCCTAAGGTTTTCTAATTTTAAGACAGTAGGTAAGTTAATTTATCCTCTTCTCAACTGAAATTAACCTCTCATGACATGTTAATCATGCATGGTTAGTGAGAATTGTGGAGTAATTGAAGTAGAGCTCTTGGATGGAAGTTATAAATCAAGAGAACAAGAGCTGATTCTGTTGATTTTGCTGTTGGAGCAGAATTTTGTACCCATGATTTCATAACCCTAGAAGAGGAATTAGGGAAAGTGAGAAATATGAAAGTTGTAGCTTTATATCTCATGTAAATGTGTATGAAATAGTTTTGTTTTATTTTGTGTACGTGAGGAGATATGACTCCTTTAGTAGAGCTAGGTCAAATCCGAATCGAGATGATCTCAATCTTTTGTTTTCTTATATTTTGATAGCTTTATGTTTTGATTTTGACAAAGTGTAAACATGAAATTTGTAGGGCTATATCCTTTCTAAACACCTGTAAACCAATTTTGATTGATTTCCTATGTGGAAAGAGTTATGGCTCATTGATTAGGACTAACTCTATATTGGGGTGAAACCCACCTTTCTTTTGCATCTGTTTTCCAAGTATTTGATGGCCATATATTCAGAATTTGATGATGGTCTAAACTTTAAAGTTGTATATTTATGTCTGATATACATTCCTTTGAAATATTTTCATGCCAAATATAGCATGGTTATTGAGATATTGTTCCTTCTTCATAACTGGTTGTCAACATGTTACAAACCTATTCACCCTGAGATTGGTCCTTTATTTTGGTGACCTTATAGGCTGAATTAGACAATGAGTAAAACATGAAAATGTTCTTTTATATGTTTTGTAACTGATGGTAGATTATTATTGCAATTGGATTTGTACAATTTGAGATACACCTAAGAGAGTAAGACCTACTCAGACTGAGAGGACACTGCAACAGGGCAACATTTAAAAAATTCACCACATTTTTTGTGTGTTTGATATTGACCTAAAATTTGAATATGTTGTCTCATTATGTGTCTAGTTAGTTAGAAAAAAAAGAATCAATTCATTTGGATCAGTATATCTAGAGTTATTGTTATGAGAGTGTAGCGACCCCAGGCTACCCTATTAGGAATTTATGTATCAACACGAGGTCCACTTTTATGGATCATACCATAACTGCATACCAAGCATTCATAATCATTTTGACATACTTATAACCATGTATGTATCAAATTCTAGGATCTCAAAACTTTGAGGAAGCCCTATAGAGAGAACCAAACCTAGCGTAAAGGTAGGTAACATCAAAAGTTGAGTAAAAACCATAATTGGATTCAATGGGTGTATGTGATAATTGTATGATATGATTATGTTCTATTACATGTATATATGATTGAATTGTTACATGTTATATGAAAACATAAGTCAAGTGAGAATGATTGAAATGTTACATGTTGTATGGGAATAATATGATTATGTTCTATTACATGTATATATGATTGAATTGTTACATGTTACATGGGAATACAGGCCAAGTGAGAATCAAATGCTCTTAACGATTACTTAGCATATCATTTGTGAATAAGCACTTGCATATGGAACTAAAAGGGTGTTGTGACCGACTTTTCAAACACTTGCAAATCACATAGAAGATGAACCAATAGGTCCTAAATCGTATGTCAAATGAACTACAGGAAGATGGACCAATAGGTCCCAAATCATATGTCAAATGAATTATAGGAAGATGGATTAATAGGTCCCAAATCATATGTTACATGAATCACATGAATATCTCAGGAGCAATGTTTGCCTTGCACGGTCATGACAAAAATAAAGCTATTGCATTTGCACTTGCATATTCAATTGTTATACTTGCAATGTATCTTGATGATATTTGATTATGGATTATGCTAGGAGAATTTGATTATTGTTTTTATTCATTGAGTCGCGACTTATCAAATCACAAATTTTTTTCTCAGATACTAAAAAATAGGAATTGGACACTTTGGTGCTTTGGGTTTTACATTGAGACACATGGACCACAGGTTGTCGGCTGAATCCCAACTCTCTCTCTCTCCTTGTGCCATATACGTATAGGTATATCAAATACATGTTGGATTGTGTGTGTAGAATGGATAAAACGTTTATACATATGTATTTTGGACATAATGATATGAGTTTTGTAAAACTAATATGGTTGTTATAGTTATTGGTAACAGAGCAATATGAGTTCTGTCAAATGAAAATGGTTGTTACAATTAGTGGTATCAGAGCAGGGATAGGTTCCATAGGGACATATATATGAACATGACATGACATTTACAATATTTTGCATTATCATATGACATAGTCTTATATGTCTATAAGGCATTAGCAGATGGTAGTCATGGTAGTATCCATGGCTCACCAAGGAGAGAGGAGTCAGCCGATTTGCATTCCATAAAAGCATCATGTCCATCATTAAAAGATCAACCTGCTGATAGAGTTAGATCTCCTACACATTCTTATGCACAACACATATCTAATAGTCAATCACAACATAGAATTGGTAAACCAATAGTGCAGGGCACAGAAATTCAAAGAGAGAAAAGGTATGATAAATTAAGAAAATAGGGTGCAGTTGACTTCAGTAGTACCACAGAATAATCAGTGGCAGAGACATGGCTAAAAAGAACACAAAGAGTTTTGAACTTGATGAAATGCACACCAGAAGAAAAGTTTGATTATGCAGTATCGCTATTATAGGGGGATGCATATGATTGGTGGGAAACTATTCCAGGGAATGATGCC
>CATIWR010265573.1:0-27690 GCA_949677035.1 Omphalea diandra | reverse complement strand
CCCCCCCCCCCCCCCCCCCCCCCCCCCCCCCCCCCCCCCCCCCCCCCCCCCCCCCCCCCCCCCCCCCCCCCCCCCCCCCCCCCCCCCCCCCCCCCCCCCCGAATTGGTAGGAGATAAAAAATTTGGAAAAAAGAGTAAGATGATTAGAGAATTAAAAAGGGGTAGAAAAAGATAAACACATCATGTTTATAGTGGTTCGAGTGTTAATAAACCCTACATCCACTCCCTAATTCTTCACAATTGGGTACTTCACTCAACTAAAATAGTGTTTCCAAGCTCACACTTAACTTTCACAATGTGTTTTATGGCTCACACATAACCTGTTACAATTTGTGTTTTTAGGCTCACACAAAATCTCTCGCAAGTATTTTGGAAAGGATCACACTTCAACCTCTTACAAGAGTTTTGGTAGCTGGGCTAACTCTTAACCTACTTACAAAGGTGTTTAATGCTAACACCAAATAATCAATAATACACAAACAAGAATAAGAAGAATGAGTAGCGAATTTGCAAGGGTTTAGTTACAATAAATGAAATTCTCTTACATTTACATCTATTTGATGGAGTATTTATAGCCAACATCCACCAAAGAGATGTTACTCACAAACTATCCCTAAATCTTTAAGGGAAGATGGGTAGATTTTACATTGAATGCTTGTCAGACAGAAGTTGTGGTCGTGACTGGCATTTCGCAGTCGCAATTTTTCAATTTATGCTAAAAAGCCCGAAATCGCCATGGAGAACCCCATTTTGTGTCTAACAGCTAGTCCACATGTCCTTCACCTATTAGTCAGTCAAGAAATATAGTTGTTGTGTTTGACCAACTAACTAAAAGTCACAGTTGTGATTTAATTCCCTCTTGAGAGCGACTAAGACCGTGAATTCTTCTATTTGATGAGGAGAAAACACTTTCTTGGGTCGCGATCGCAACATATGATTCACCTTTATGATTTTTGATATTCCAACAGTTGCCTTAGACACTTGGCATGCTATGGTTGAAGATTAAGTTCCCTCCTTGCTATTATGAAATTTGGTGTCACAATATGGGATGCTAATGCCATCGCAAATTCCTCAATGAGTTAATCAAGCTTTCTTCAGCTGAATCACAATTGTGAAGTCATCTGCATATTCTTCTGGCCTTGCTCCATCCATCCTTATTGCAAGGTCGCAGTCATGAATTAGGGGGAAATTGATTGCAAATTTGGATGTCCTTCTCAAAGTTGGAGTTTTAGACTTTCGTCCAACTTCCTATGAAAAAAATATCTTAAAAATCGCAAAACAACACTTAAACAAAACATTAGAACTGATCAATCTCTATTGTCAAGATCAAAAGAGGCTTGTGACTTAGTTTTGATAAACCTAGTCCAACAAACATAATTTCAGGAGCTTCATCCTCGAGTCTGGCTAATGTAAAGGGGACTAGGCTTCTGCCCCCTTTCTTTGGACACTATTAAGGGAGGCTTCGAGGATCAACTTAGAGATGATACATGTGTTGGCTAAGCGATGGATGGACACCACCCATACATTCCATATGCCTTTGATTAGGGAGATAACGATCATGTGTAGGGACTTTGCTTATCTGACTAGGCTCCACTTCTTTGGCGTTCCCCTTCCGAAAGACTTAGACGTGCACGATCCCTTACTCCAAAGCGATTACATTTTATGGCCTCACAAGTCAAGAGGAGCTAGACTACCACATGTTTTATCATACAGGCTAGGGCTTCTCTTGTTAATGATGACTGCACTTGGGAGATAATGGATCAAATACACATTGTTTTCTTGCTATATGCTCTGTTAAGGGTCTTATTCTCAAACACCTTTAACGTTACTGAGTTGTGCTTTGTGATAGTGTTGTAAGACTTAAGGCTCATACATTACTTTGACTAGGGGTTTAATGTGCTAGAATTCTTGTATTGATACCTAGATTGGTGCTTCAGGGGAAAAAGGTACATGCGTGGTGCCTAACAGGTGCTCATTTTGAGTTTGTCTGCCTTTTTTTGTATCCTTAATTATTTATATTTCTTCAAATTGATGTTGCTTTCATTGGTAGGCTTGGACCCTTGAGTTAGGCCTTTTAGCAGAGAATAACCCTATGACTGACATGGAAGGGAGCCACCCTCGCTTTATTAGGTGGAATGTCATATCCCATATAGGGACTTCCATGGTAACCAAGCATGCTTGCCTAAACACCCTCACCATTAATGAGGTATAATTATCCTATAAAAAGAAATTTATGTCAAACATGGATGTTCATTTATTTCTCTTAGTTTTTTACTTATAGTGGTTATCTGTCATTATTATAGGTGCATTGTGACTAAATAGGCTCTATGAAGGCATGGCCATTAGAGGTGGCATATGTGGAGGCTATCTCATATGGATAATAGCTGATGGTGTGACCCTCTCTTTATGAATGGTACTTAGGTAAGTGGGTTTTTCAATGGTGTTAGGGCTTGGATGCATGACTTATCCCTCAGCATCCACCAACAAGCATATTTTAGGCAGCGAATCTGAAGGAAGGAGAGCTAGAGGTAACTCTATGCTACCGACCAGGGAATTAGTTATTCTCGGATTGAGCTCCTTATAAGACTTGAATGGTTAGGGCTTTGGTCAATTCTTTCCCACTAACAGAGGTAGCCATCAAGGCATTTTCTCGACACAAGGCTTATAAAGGGATTGTTCTCCAACATGGCGCTCGAGGGACCACTTTACAGGTGACATAAAGGCCTACTACACTTGCACCAACTACTACTTCTACTTGGCTGTAAGTAGGCCTGTAGATCCACTTCTGGAGGATTGGATCCTTTAGTGTTGGGTGAGCTAGACTCCATACCAAATAGTCTAATAGAGTCTTACATGACATCTTTGATAGCATTGATGATGTCACTACAACTTATTCGAATTGCTTGCACCTTCGAGCTAGTTGAGACCACCAATGTGACTATCTTTTACTTTTATTCCTATCATATTTCATCAAGCTTAAAGTCTTGACAATGTTTTCCTTTTTTATGTAGATTCCCTAGATTTAGGTCAAGGCAATAGTTGATTTGATTGCAACTTTAAAGAGAGTCATAATGCAGCAGATGTGATCTATGCAGGTTAGTAGCAAAAGGTATGTAATAAGTGAAAAGGAATGAATGTATGCATGTTTGTGACCCATGCTTATATGTGTCACGTATGTCCTAGCCATTTTAACCCTCGTGTATCTTACAGGAGATGATATAACGTCTGACTCTTGACCTTCGGGATAGGGACCAATGGTTAGTAAAGGTTGAGTCTGAGATAGAGGTGCTGACTCGAGTGGCAGAGAAAGGTGGATAGGTAGGCACAGATGATGAGGTAGAAGACACCAAGGAAACACCCTCTGAGAGCAGGGATGGTTGAGCCCCTAAGATCCTTTTAGCTTTTAGGACTTTTTCTTTTTCTCTTCCATTTTAGTATAATATATCTTGGGATTTTATGGATATTTTTGAACTATTGTTGTTGATATTTTAGGTGATTTGAAAGCCTCAACTTTGGTTGATAATTAGGATGATAGAACTATAGGATATACTAAGGTGACCTCACCTTTATTTTATTAGATTTTAAAATTTTTAGTTTTCAATGCAAATTTTGATTATGGCCTATGATTCTATATCCTAAATACATGTTGAACCATTTTGTCCTTTCTTGTTTATGAATGTGCATTTTGAAACAATTGCAAATGATTCCCTAGCCTAAAATATAAAGAGGATGTTACCCTAAATTTTTTAGAATGAGGTGGTTTGTATAACCTAATAAGTGGTTTGTATAGACTTTTTCACTGTATATAACTGTCAAACACTAAGCAACTCCATCCTCTTCTATAAATATGCATACATGGTTCTTCTATTCAAAACCTCTATTTTTAGCCTAACAAAACATGGCAAGGTAATTTCTAAGATCTGTCCCTTCCTAGGTCTGGCCCAATCTACCTTGTGTCGGTCTTACTTCCCTTCGATATCTTTCTTCTATTCACCTAGACACGAGTTTCCTTCAAGTGGCTTGCAATTTGTGGGATTACACTACCCATACTTTACATTTTAGAAATATGAAGATGTGTCCCCTGTTTAAAGAGTTTAGTGCGATCTTTCATTACCGTGTCACAACTATAGACTAGTTGCTTTACCTTAACTGGGTTACCCACATGCCTAGAAGATGTTGGAGCTTTTTGACATATGATATAAGGAAATATCTAAGTACACACTAGGTGAGGAAAAGATTCTCATGGCTATTTTTCTCGCTCTTTTCCCTTCTAGGGTCATGCTCGAGCGACTTATTTCATATTATTGCAATCCTAATATTTGCTACAAAAAGAGAATGGGGACTTTGATTTACAAATTTCATTGCTTGTAGAGTGGGCCAAGTCAAAAAGAACCCTCATACTGATGATCTTAGGTGTGACCATTGTGGGGTTAGATAAAGTAGCTCTTGGTGTCAATGACTCTTTCACGAGTAACCTGCTGCTACTTCAGGTGAGGATTCCTCTTGCAGTTTCTTTTTCTTTTCATTTCTCATCATTAGTTTCTTATCATTATTCTTGCTGCCCTAATTTTTGCTTGGACCACCCTTACAAGTTTTTCAATCTAGTTGTTGTTTATTTTTGCTTAGGTTGCCCTTTCAGGTTTTCAACTTAACAAGCTTCATATTATTATTATTATTATTATTATTTATTTTTTTGAGATATGGTTGCAAGAGAGATTAGGACTATTGGCTATCCCACACTATAGGTGTGAGGCTCTATTTCACACAACACAACTTGAACTGTTGTTTGTCAATTCCAGCTACTACTAGAGCTTAGTAGGCCAAGTGGTTGTCCAACATCACTATCACTGACATCTGTTGGAGTGCCCATGGTGAAATCTATTATGTGTTACCTTGAGGACTTACAAAGATTGTGTCATCCTTCCTGCCCAAGCCTTAGGCACTTTTTATGACTCTGCTCAGGTGCACCACCAATTTAATGCTTTACAGCTGGAGGTAGCAATCCTTCCTTCATTCATCGAAGGCCCTTTGTCTCAGTGCTTTTTAGACAAGGTTGAGGTTACTTGGGCCAATCACTACATCTATAACTTTTATACTAGTAGAGATCCACAACCTGAAGATGATGTCAACTACATGGCATGGTTGTGCGACCCTTAGAGTTGTAGACATCCTTGCTATCCTACTAGAGAATAGCAAACAATGATCTTTCATGGAAGAAATCCCTCTCTTATATATGTGATTCTAGTTTAAGGCCATGTTTAATAGAAATAACTGTAATTATGTAAACATGTTTTCTTTTAATGATGTGTTTAACATGGACCATTTACATTTTACATATTACACATTAACCAAATGCATGACTACTACTTTTAATAGTGGCACATTAGAATATCTAATAATCTTGCTCAAGGCCTCTACTTAAAGAGCCTCCTATATTTCATGTCTATTCTCTTATTTTGTAGCTCAACTGCTTTATAATTGTTCCTTTAGTGGTTAATTGCACTCTCTTACCTTTTGCCTCATGTACATTCCATTCTTTCTTCCTTTTTTTTCTTTTTCATTGCTTTCTTTTTTTTTTTTGCTCTAACTTTTGCCTAAGTCACCATTTCGAGTTTTTGACTTAGCGAGCTACTTTTTCCTTTTTTTTCTTTTATTTTGCTTCATGATTTGATGCCCTAAATTTTGTTTAAACTGCTCTTTTAGGTTTTTGACTTAGCAGGTTACTTTACTTTTCTCACATCTTACATAAATTATGTTTTTAGCCTATCTAGATTTATTGGTTCAATGAACTCAATCCAATCCATACTTGATAATTTTACTATACCACCTAAGTAGATCTATTTGACCATATAGGGGCATTCTCAATTCGAATTAAATTTTCTGCAAGGATCCTATGTTTGTGGTTAAATCGTCATTAACACCAAATCACCAACCTTTATCATATTTGGCTTAACCCTTTTGTTAAATGTTTGGGACATTCTAGCTTAATACAATTTGATGTGATAAAAAGGCCCTTAGCCTATTCTCATCTAACAAAATTAATTATTCGAATATGTTTCTCACCCACCGATATTCAAGGACATGGACTTGACCGAAACCCTTAAGGACTTTACCTCTAGCTTAATTAGCAATATCGCTTCTATTCTATCCACCAAGGAATACAATGTCATTCTAATTGATGTCCTTATTATAGTTGAGTGACCCCATAGGGCCTATGATGGATTCTTTGACTAGTCCTTATATGTTTTGACAATTATGCAAGATCATTTTTAACATTTTTATTTGCTACCTTAACTACGTTATTAGCTTATAGCCTATATGATGATGACTTATGGTGAGTTACAACATACTTCTCCATGATTACTATAACCTTAGCTTCAAAATGAATGTTGTTATTTGTAACAATGTGATGTAATAGGTCGTACCGATAAATAGTATTTTTCTTAATAAGTCCCGCCATTTGCTTTGCCCTTAATTTGCTGAAGGCCTCGACCTTTACCCAGTTTGAAAAGTAGTCTACTGCCACTATAATTTACCTGTGCCCCTTATGGAAACTGGTTTGATTTCCCTAATCATGTCAATACCTTAGACTGTGAATGGCCATGGTGAAGTAAGATTTTGCAATTCAGTTGGTGGAAAATGACTATGGCTACCATGAACCTAACATTTATGACAATTTCTAACCATATGAATATAGTCCCACTTCATTATGGTCCAGTAGTATCCCAACCTTAGAATTTTCCTTACCAATGCTTTCTCATTCATATGAGAACCATAAACTCTTGCATTCACTTCGTTCATAACCTTGTTCTGCTCTCCCTCTACTAAACATCTAAAGTGAATCCTGTCAGGCATCCTGTTATACATTATACCATCGTGGACTATAAATTATAATGCCGATCTTCAAATTATCTTCTTATCTCTTATGTCAACCTTCTTAAAGGATTCACCACCTTCTAGATACCTTTTTACATCCTATTACCAAAGGTGATTCTCTACTGACAGTTGTACCGCCCTTCTATCTACATAGCATGGTGTCATGGATCTGAGTGTGATAAGAGGCTTTAATGACATCATTTTCAGTCCATCCCATATAGAAACTAAAGTTACTAGAGCATCGGCCATCACATTCTCTTCTAGTGGAAGGTGATGTAATATGATTCATTGAAAATTTTGAGTCATCCTCTTCAAATGCTTTAAGTATAGACCTAACCGTTCTTCCTTTAATTCCCACTCATCTATCACTTAGGAGATAACTAATAATGAATCTTTGAACACTTCAATGGTTTTAACTCTCATTTGCATCAAAAGTTTTAGGCTAAGTTCACAGGCTTCATACTCAGCCATGTTGTTGGTCACCTTGAAATGTAGTTTCTTAGCCATAAGGAAGAGTTCTCCTTCTAGCAAAATCAAAAGTACCCCTACACTTGCTCCCTTCTTGTTTACCACCTCATCAAAATACATTCTCCAACCTAATGGCTTAATTATACTTAATCCTTTGTCAAGAAATTGATGAAGCTCCGGTTCTCCCTTTTCGAGAGGTTGTTATGCCAAATATTCTATCATTATCTACCCTTTGAACACCTTTCTAGTCACATACTTTATATCAAACTTAGTCAGTAGTATCAACCATTTAACCAATCGTTCAAGACATTATATAAGTATTTGATCGGGTTTAGCTTCAAAACCACCTCCATAAAGTATGTCTAGATGTAGTGCCTTAGCTTTTTGGTAGGCCATACTAGAGCTAAACAAGTCTTCTTTACTTGATTATACTTCTCTTCATAGGATAGTAGCTTCTTGTTAAGTTAATACATGATATGTTTATAACCCACTTCATCTCTTTGTGCTAACATTGCACCATGTCATTTTTTTTAATGTCAAATGCAAGATTAATGGCCTCTTAAGTTTTGGGATTTCAGTATTGATGGGTTGGTCAAATACTCCTTTATCCATTCAAAAGCTCTATAACACTATTCATTCTACTTCATCAGTTAGTCCTTTCTTAATAACTTAAATATTGGTTCGCAGATGGGGGTAAGTCTTGCTATGAACTTGCTAATATGTTGTAAATAACCTAAGAACCCTTCAACTTCCTTCTTTATCTTAGGTATAGGTATGTCTTGAATAGCCTTCACTTTGTTTGGGTCCACTTTAATGCCTTTCTCGCTTACTCCATATCCCAGTAGCTTGTTGGAGGTGACCTTGAAGACACACTTCTTGGGATTCAACCTCAAGTTATACTTATTGACTCTTTGTCGAAACTTCTGTAGAGCCTCAAAATGCCCTTCTCTTATTTCAGACTTTACCATCATGTTAGCCGCATATACCTCCATCACCATTCACTAGTATGTTGTTTTTTCATTCTTTAATCTAAACAACATTACCATGTAGTAGTACATCCTCCATTCTATGATGAAAGTCATTTGTACCTAGAAAACCCATCCATAAATGAGTACATGATGGACATTTTAGCATTATCTACTAACGCATTGGTATAAGGCAATGAGAAGTCATCTTTCAAACGAGCCTTATTTAATCCTTATAATCCACACACATCCTTACTATCCCATTTTTTCAGTACCAACACTATGTTGGCTAGCCATTCCTAGTAGTCCACTATTTCTAGAAATTTGGCATTCAACTACTTAACCACTTCTTCTTTAACTAGTTGAGCCCATTCTAGCCTCATCCTTTGGAGCTTCTATTTTTCTAGCCTTATGTGTGGGTAGGTCAAGATTTGATGTTCTGCAATTCTCATGTTAACTCTTGACATATGCTCATATGTCTAAGCAAAGACGCTCTGGTACTTCTTGAGCAACTATTTAAATTTTGTCCTCTCTTTTAGTGTGACATCATTAGCAATGAACAAGTTTTTAAGATTTTTCTATGTGCCGAGATTAAATGTAGTGGTATGCCTAGAATTATTATTAAATATACTCATGAAATGATATATGTTATGCACACTACCATCAGGGAACACATCACACAAGTAAGAAAATTCATCATTCATTGCCTTAAACTTAAAATGAAATACATCATCATCTTTAAAAGGACTGAAAACAAGAACATCAACAGTATCAAGAAAATAACTTCATTAAACAAGATGGTAGGAGCTTCCTCCACAAAAGACTTCTCCCCTTCGACTTTCTCTCTTTACTAGTTGCAAAATTAAGATTGTCACCCTATTTAGAATCCCACTATTTTCCTTCTTTTATGATAGCCATGACCTTTACCACTTCCTCAAAGTCTTGCCTCACCTAGTCATACCCCAACTCAATCTTCATAAAGTTTTCCCAAAAGGTCACCCTATCTAGCTCAACTTGATTTTACGCCTCATCGCCATCACCTATGTCCTCGATGGAACTCACAATCATGTTTTCAATATTTATTAGAGTTAAATCAATGTATGTACCCTTGGTGAACTTGCACAAACTGGTATACCCTAATTATGGATCCACGAAAGAAGCACCTTAATCATTAATCCCATATTTCTTTTCCATTAAATAGACACTTATAGCCTAAAAGTGTTATTATAGGGAGTATCACTCTTTCTCTTCCTTTTGAGAGCTTCTTCTTAACATTACTAAGGCCACGTAGTTTGAGAGTCGTACAAGACTACAAATTGGCCCAACTCTCGGCTATGCTCTATTCTCGCAACCTATTTACCTTTCTTCTTCCTTTTTCTCTTCTCATCCTCCTCCTCTGATGAATCTTGATAATTCTGATAGCTCAGTTCACTGACATCCATTTGGGAAAAGGCCTTCTCAAGTTCATATATGCCATCATTTGATGGTTTTTTATTCTTGATAGCCTCTTGCTTATCATTTCCAATGACTTCCCTTTCCATCATAAAGAAATCAAATAATGGCCTATGAAGATCCCTTACTTTTGCTTTTGATGCTTTTCCATGGTACTCCAGTCCTTTCCTTATAGTTTGAGTAGGAATCTTTAGAAACATTGACATACTGGTACAATTATTCCCTAAACACTGACTTGACATAAAGTTTATGTTCTTTATAATACCCATCACCTTAAGATCAACCCACTTGTCAATGACTCTTATAAACTGGAACCCTTTAAGGTGCGGAACAACTATACTTAACATTGATACAATCTCCCTTACCTTTGTGCAAATGGTCACAATCTCACCTTTATAAGAAATCCTAACTTTTAGATGAATAGTGAAAGGTATACCACCTAGGAAATGATACCACGGTCTTCCTAATGAAAGTGAGAGAGTAACAGGAATATCGAAGATCGTAAACTCCACTATTGTCTCTATGATGCCCATTGTCACCGAGGTTTTAAACACAACTGAACCTGGCCTTCTACTATCATTATAAGCCTGGAAGATACCATTAGAAGCTTTCAAATCCTTCTTAGATAATCCAAATTTGTGTAGTAACTTAAAGGGGCAAATGTTAATCCAGGACCTATCATCAACCATTACATATGGAGTGCGTTTCCCTTTCACCTTAACCCTAATGAATAAAGTGAGATTATGATCTCTTCCTTCTGGTAGTGAGTCGTCATTCAAAAAGTGATTTTTCTTTAAGGGTAGCCAGAGTAATAACATATTTTGGAATAGCTTCACTATAAATGATCAGGCTAGGCAGGACTTTAACCATAGCTTTCTTATGCTCTTGAGAAGTAATGAGCAATTCCCATATGCTAATTTGAGCGAGCATCTTCTTCAGTTGTTTTACAATAGGGTTGTCATCCTCTTTTTCTCTTATAATAAGTTCGTTCAACTTCTTCTCAACTCTTGGTTCCTTAAGAGCCACCCTCTTAGGTTAATATTTCCCATTTAGAGTTACACGGTTCACTTATCCCCTTTGTTTTCTTCATCACTTTCCTCCCATAGCTTGATCATCCTTTTTACTCTTGCCTCCTCTATTACGTCATCTAAACTTTCTGATAGGTGGATAATACAATCCATGATAATAAGATACTTTAGTACTTCTTCAAAGGTAGCCATAAAAACCTCCTCAAGCACCCTAAAATCTATCATAAATGTCCTTTGATTAGGAGGATGAACATTACGATAGTTCAGGAGAGGGTTTCCTCATATAATCGATCTCCCTGAGTTTGGTGGCACAATTATCTTATTATTAATGTGGTTTTGAATCCCATGTCTCAACCCATAATAATCATCAATATTGTGCCCTACTCCTTGATGGAATGCACAATAGGCATTAGAGTTATAACCTCTAAATAGTGGATTTAGAGGCAACCTCTGTTCCAAGGGCTTCAATACCCCCTTCTTATGTAAACACTTAAATGCCTTGGAGAGGAGCATGCCCAAATTTGTAAATTGTCTTGAGGTCTTAACCATATTTACAATGGCCATCTTGTCCCTTTCCACTTGAGGTTATGATAGAGCACTTCTTCTTCCCCTATATTGCCTTATTGACTCAAATTCAAACTCTTTAACTTACAAACCAACCTCTCAAAGGTCTTCAAAATTCTTGACCAACATCCCTTTAATTTTAGTGGCAATACTGAGTAGCACCCCTTTAATAATCATCTGAACTTGTTCTCTCTTAATGGGCATTGTGGTCACCTTTGAAGTTGTCTTCTTGTACCTTTTAATGTAGTCATTGAAGCTCTCACCAATCTTCTACTTCAAAAACTCTAAATCTTGCAACGTGATCTTAAAGTTTGAATTGCATGCATAGTGCTTCTTGAAAGCCTCCATCAGTTCCTTATAGTCTAACCTGACAGTCTTTGGTTGGTTAAAGTCTATGTCTTAGTAGACCCCTCCAATAACAATTCAAAAAACTCTTGTATAGTGTTTGTTGGGACTATGAACACCTTCATGACTAGCTCATATAAATGAACACGGTACATAGAATTTGAATCCCTGTAAATTTTGGGAGCTCGAGCATGAGAAAATTAACTAGTAGCTTCTTAGGTTTGGAAGCCAATTCCTTTATATTTGTTCCCCTCTCAAAGCCTTTAGCACCTAAGGTTTTCTGAATAATCTCTAACTATTTGGGAAATTCATTAAATTGATTACTTTCCTTCTCACTTTCCATCAAAATAGTAGCGGTGCTCCCCACTTCTTTGGTAAGCTTGCTCTCTAAATAGATCATCATTAATCACCAATGGTTGAGATACCTACTTCGGTGCTTTCTCTTTTGTTAGTCTTCCTAGTAGAGAGTCTCATTTCTTCAAAATCTCATTATCATGCTTGTTCACCCCCTTTGAAATCCTTTTTTCCATCTTGCGATTAAAGTTAGCCATCATCTTATCCAAAATCTTTGAACAGTCTAGTTAGTTTTGTGATTGGATCAATTCTTTAGGTCAAACATGGCAACTTACTTTCCCTAAGAAGTTAGTTGCCCCTTCTCTTCCATGATAGAGCTATGATGGCTGCGAAGCAAGGGTTATGAGTATGATGCATGTAAAAGTAAATGATACGTGTATGCATTATGCACACACCATTTGTAAAAGATCTTTCTAACCTTATTTCTTCCATACATGAGGTCTATTGGCTCTTTCTTAGGAAGGGTTTAGTTCTTCTGCCAACAAGGGGTAGAGAACGTATGTGGTCACCTCAGACTGAGAAGAATCAAAGTCTCAAATAACATGCACATAAAGAAGCATATACACAAAATGCGAAAGAATCCCCTTAATAAAGGGATCTTTATATAAAAATATTTTACAAAATGAGGAGGGTGGATACAAGTATTTACATGCAGGGATAATTACATTATGAGGAATGGGGTAGCAATTACACTATACATTGGGGTGCCTATCCTTGTTCTTTTAGAACTCTAACTCTCCCTCGAAGAAATGCAAACAAAAAAGAGGGTACCCTATTCTAAGGTGCCATTAGCTCCAATATATGCCAAATAGTTGAGAAGGTTATCGTAATTGATGGCTTCCATAAGCTTGGGGAGCAATTATTGTGATCCCTCCATTTGATATACCCGAAGGTACTAAGCTCATGAGTGATGGACCCTCTTTATAATCTTTTAGGCCTAAATGAAGCTTAAGTCTCAAGCTTTGAGGGCCATTGGTTTGTCTAGGGGAAAACTTAATGCATATGGTAAAGTATGAAGGCCATGTGAATGTAAATGGACTTGATTAATAAAAAGTTTAAAATGTTAAAATGAACCATAAATTGAATGCAAAGTCAATTTTGTAAGTCCTTAGTAGAGTCACCACTGTGAGCGCCAAAGGGTCGTGCTTTCGGGGTTATGCTGAAACGAATGGAATCTTGCTTATGACTCCATCCTTTTATCAACCAATGGCGGTTGAAAGGATGGGGGGGTCTTTATATTAGTAATGACCTGAAGCAGAGGCACATGTTTGGATTAACGGGGGATCCTTTAGGCCTTACACAATTTTAAAGCCTTAAGTCTAAATTATGGTCGTTCGGGAACTAAGTCAGGACAATACATTGGTACTGTCCCTAGGAATTGTAGAATTAGCACCTGACTTTAGTTAGGATAAGAATTCGAGGAAGGTAAATTATGAGCCTAAACTAAGTAAATTATAATACCCATTTCGTCTTTACCTTATTAGAGATCGAGTTTGAAAATTGGTTTAGCTTAAGGAAAAGATTAGGCAACCCCAAACTACCTTGATTTTGGGATTCGACCTTCGACCATCTTTGGTTCACTTTCAACATTATAACCAAGTTATTAATTAGTCCAATTTAATGACCTTAAGCATACCTCTAGCGTAATTAAATCAAATATACCAAATCAACAACTCAAAGGAGATAAGGATCATGCATCATGGCAAAGGGAGTGATATGGGTCTCATTACATATATATAATCATCTAAAAGGAAAACGAGAGTGAAGGTCATGTGACATGGCATTAGGTTATCATGCATTTCATTCATACACATCACATGAACATCCATAATCCTATATGACTATTATCAAGACCAAATTTATGGTCTAGATTAAACAAGCACCTACACCATAAAAATGCATAAGTTGGAAAGTAAAAGAAATGTTAGCTAAGTAAGATGAACAACAAAGAAAAAAGGAAATTATTATAATTCACATTACCATATCTCCCATGCAAAGGTACCTAGGCTTGTTTCTAAGTCCATAATGAGCATATCCCCAATATCACATGAAAAGCAATATAACATCAAAACACAAACACATGCAACATGCATGATAAGGTATCACAAACATGTGATGCAAAGCACTTGGAGAATTTGAATGGCCTAAGGCAAAATTATTACAAGACCAAAAATACATGTCTTAAAGGAAATCACAGGGCCAAAATAAATTAATAAAATTGTTGAAAAATAAACATAACTATAATAAGATTCCCAATGTCCTCAAAATCCATGGTTCCTCATTTGGTCACTGCCAAATCTAGTCCAAACAAAATACTTAAAATGCTAATCAATTAAAGTATGAAAGAACACAAAAATATTAACATTGAATGTACCACAAAAACATTTAAAACTTATCCAAAATTCTATTTTTTAAAATGAATAGGGTCCTAGGTCACTAAGCCTTATCCTATTCTATAATGGAATCATAAAACATCATATAGGTAACCTTAAAATGGAAGAAGTTTGAGTGGACAAGAAGAAGATTTTGCAAAATGTTCCTTCATAAGTTGGGTTATACAACCCGTTATGAGGGTTATATAACCTACATTAAGGTTGTACAACCCCTAATTTTTAGGTTTTTTGAAACAAAGAAAAAGAAAGAGGAAAAGAGGGAAACATGAGGGGTTTCAGGATGCCTTTATATGTTATTTTGCTCTTAAAAGCTCACTAGATTTTTTATATCGTCTAAAAATACTTAGGGAGTGCATAAGAATATGAAGACTAGGCCTTGTTCTACCTTGGGAATGTATGGAATGGATTAAGGTTTTAGTGTTTTTGTATTAAGGGTTGAATGTAGAGAAATTTTGTAAAATAACACTAGGGTTTTCAAGCCTTTCCCTCCTTTTCAAATGGGGAGGTATTTATAGATGATAGATGGTGCAGTAGACCCAAAATAGTTTTGGTTGCACCATGTTTATATCCAATCATAGAGGAGAAGATGAATCTCCTAGAATTAGAGTTTTTACGTGGGATGTACAACTAAGGTAGGGTTGTACATCCATCTTTCAAGGCTATAGGTTTAAGGGGGAACTAGTTCTATAAGGTTTTGGGGTTTAGGATTTAGCCTTGGTTGTACATCCCTGTTTAATAGGTTGTACATTCCACTTTGGTAGGATGTACATCCCTATTTAGTGGGTTGTACATCTCAGTCTGTTGGAATGTACATTCCTATTCAGTGGGATGTACATCACATTAAACAGGGTTGGAAGCCTTGAGCTTTGTTTTGGGTTTGGTCTTGGGTGTGGTCTTGGGCTTAGTCTTAGTATTATGGCTTTTTTCAAGTTGTCCTAAGGCCTCGTTCCTTTTCCTTTAACAATTTTCTCTTACATTTTGTGGAATATGTTAAGTGATTTTCATCATCAAACTTTGCATATTGAAGCTCATAATCTGATGCTTACATGTCTTATTTTCTTTCTTTTACTTTTTTTATTTTTATATTATTTATTTATGTTTTTTCTAAATTTATATTTTGGTTTTACTTTTTAGCATTTAGTATCTCTCTCATGACCTAAGGATTTGGGGTGATTTATTTAAGGGAAAGATACATATATTTATAGATTGTGTAATTCTTATTATTTTTCTTGTTTTTTAACTTCTTTTTATCATGACGACAAAAAGGAAAGAATTTTTAGATGTTAATAAAATACCTTTTATATTTATCAAGCTCTTCATTTGTCATCATTTAAAAAAGAGGATATTATCAACCCTAAAGTTGCTCTAGGCTATTAAGACATTTTATTGTCTCAACCTTTAGAGTATTAAAATTTATGACTGTTTTGGATAATCCCAAAAGCAAGAGAAGTTTTATGACTAAATATTTGTGCTTTTAGTTTTTTTCAATGTTTGCATGGAGGTATTATTAACTCTAATAAAGGAAGGCAAAGGCATACCTCAAAGACAATAATATGGAGGACATGCTAAAGCCATAAGAGGAAGAATGCTTAATGTCTAGAAAAAGAAGATTTGCTTATCAAAAGCATAGGGATATTTGTTTAGACCCTTAATATACTTTAAAAGATGGAGACAAAGTAGTTCAAGATGGCAGACCTTAAACATATTGAAGGTATTTGGTGAAAGGTAGAAATAAGGAGGAAAAGAGGAGACTAAAGGCTCTAACGACCATGGGAAGTCCACCAATAGATGTGGAAGAAAAACAACAATCATTAATAGAGAATAATGACTATTGATTAAGTCTTTAGAAATTTCCTTAACTCATTTGCCTAGTTTGAAGGTTATTCAACAATTATGGATAAAGCCATAACAATTATGAAAGTGTTTAATAGATTGCAAAAACTTTAAGAAACAACTTAGTCATCAATTACAACTATGGAAAAACTCTAATAGGCATTGATAAATATATTTAATGGGCACTACAAATAACCAACAATCATTGGAAAGAGACATTAGGTTCGCAATAATCATGGAACAAATTTAATGACTATAGGAAGGGAATAAGATGGCTAGTTTTTCAATGCTACAAAAACTTCTCAATATGTTTCTATTGGCTAATTTTTGAGGTCCTCATATAGAAAGATCCACATTTAAAGACTGAAGGTATAAAAGAGTTTTAAATGAATTATCTAATGACTATAGGAAGGGAATAATTTTTCCTTAACTTGTAAAAGGAAAGGTTATATATAAGCCTTGAAAGGTAGCAAAAGGCCTAAGTGCGACTTTGTAAGTAGACATAGGTAAGTTTCCAAATAACTATAAATATTTGCATTTGATTTTTATTTTTTCCTTTCACCTTATAAAGTTTTAAATAGCAAACATTTCACTCCTTCCTTTTTGAGTTGCCATTCTTACTAAGATCAACACCTTGAATCATAATTCACGAAGTTCAATTTAAGTAAACTAAAAAAAGCTCTTCACATCTTATGAGAGCTCATCATTCATAGCAAAATAGTCTTCTTCAAATATAATTAAAGAAAGTAAAGTCAAATAAGAAAGGCTAAAATTAAACAAATTGAAGTAAGGTCTGTCAATTACAGGGGAATATTATCGAATGATCATTATAGTTCACAATGTTGATTGATGAAGCCAAATAGCTAGTAGAGAAAGTGTTGTAAAAATGGTTATCTCTTTTGTGTAAAATGATTTACATTCCAATGCTTGTGGACAATATTTAGCAATTAGGGACACTTTAATGCTAATGGAGAAATGTTCCATGCTTATTAAATAATAGAGAAAATGAGATAATAATGAGTGTTAAAATCATCCAACGATTATTGAAATCATATAATAACTATTGATAGTGTAATGTGCATGGCATATCAAAAAAACTACCATTGAAAAAGTGTTTCAAATAATGTTAAAAAGTTTATATAAAGTTATAAACAAGTTATGGATCTTAATGAGTGTGGGAGAAGTCTTAATGATCATTGATATTATAATGAGCATAGGATTCTAGACATCAATGGTTAAAAAGCTTTCTATATAAGATTTTAGAGTTTATTTAAAATATAAATTTGCTTAACAACTATTATAAGAATATTCAAAAACCATAAGCTTAGCTCAATGGTTGTTGTCAAGAAAAGAAAAATGGAAGCCAAAGAACATTACAACTAACTACTGAGTTTGTTAACCATTCAATGCATATGGAAATATTCACAATAATTATTAATGAGGTAACAATGGTTGATGGGTTTTGATCAATGTGAGTATTGACTCATGTTTTTTTAACAAACATATGCATAAGTAGCTTTAGTAAACTTTGAAAAGTAGTGCAAGAACAAGAAAATAATTAAAAAGAAAAGTGTTATGATTTAAAAAGCCAAGAGATTGTTTGAGATATAAAATTCCTTTGAACATTAGTAAGTTATCTTTAAAAGGAAAGAATAAGAAGTTGTTAACTCATATTAGAAAACTTTATCCATGTTGTAATGTCCTTTGCAAAAGAGTAGAATGAATGTTTGAATGTTCTTTCTTTGAGAAATACTTATAATTTGTATGAGAGGATCATTTTTTTTAGCTTGGGTAGTTAGAAACTTTTATGTTACGAGAGGCTTAAGATAATGCCATAAATCTAGATTAAGCAAGCTTTTAATAATTCCCAAAAACTATCTAGTATAGGCTTGTTGATACCTAGTAATTTCACCTTATAAAGTCTTAAGTGACACCTAGTAAATTCATTCTTGTAAAGGTTTGAATAACATCTGATAAGTTATTTATATTAGTAGAACTCTCTAATGACATACAAGAAGAAAAAATGCAGGCCAAGTTAAGATAGAACTTTTATAAATATGTGTCTTATCATTCATCTCTTCTTAACTCTTAAAGTTTCAATTGGTTATCATTGTCTTATTCACCTCCATTTAGCGTAGGGCCTTTTTATTTTTTTTTATCAAACTTTATTGTAAAGAGAAAATATAGATGACATACTTAAGACTCAAGGTTGGTGAATCAATTTTTAAACCTTCCTCATTTAATGGTTAAAATGATATCTTTTGGAGGAATAGAAGGAAATATCTCTTTATAGTAAATGAATAGATATATGGGATGTTATTGAAGATGGAGTAGAGACTCTAACCAAAACCATCAATAGAGTGGTCACTCTAAGAATCATAAGAAAATGCAACACTAAAGAAATAAAGCTATACACATCAAGCTTAAAGGCTTTGCAAATATTAAGAAGCTTATTGAATTATGTCGACTATGGTAGAATCTTTGAATGCTAACTTAAGTAAAAAGATATGGGATAAACTAAAGCAATTTTATACTTTAGAGGCTATATTGGAGGAAGAAACTCTTGACACTACCTCTGACCAATAGTAGTAGATTTTAAGAATTAAAGAAAGTAAATAATACTCAACCTCGTCACAAGGTCATTAAATTAAGACAATGAGAGTGATTAAGAAAGTGAAGTGATAATGAAGATAAAACTGAGGCAAATACTTTTTATTCATATTCTAAAATTTAACTATGTGAAATCATCACTAAGCTCATAAAAAGTTTTGGCTTTCTTAAATTATCCTCTTTATTACTTTAAAAGGATAATAAGTAATTAAAATATTATTTAAAGAATCTTTATTTCTTCAAATAGGAGGTACAATCTTTAGAGAGTGAAAACAAGAGCTTGAATGAGCATCTCTTTAAATTCTTTAAAGCAGAGGAGCAACTTGGCTCCATCTTTGAATTTTAAAAAAGTCCATGCATTAAATATGGTTTAAGCTTATAATGAATCATTACTTCTACTCCTAATATATCCATGCCTTAGTTCTCAAGGCTCTTAGTTCTCATAACTATATTTATAAAAGTGAATCATATGAAGATGATTAGTTCTCAAGGTACTAGGCAAACTAATGCTCTATAAAAGATGAATGCAAGTGCTAAAGCCTAAGCACTAAGGTCTAAAACCACCATGCATGTACAAGCATGCATTAGACTTTCACTTAGTAAAGCTAAATGTGTATATATGTATCATTCCTATAAACCTATATGGCAAAATGTGAAAAAATATGAATTAAGGCACTACCACTACATAACTCAGCATAACTATTATGATGCATTCAAGCCTCAAATGATAGCCTAATTAAAAAGGTTATGTTCACAAGCCAAAAGGCTATGTATCTAAAGGATATAAATTTAAGAGATATATACCTAGAGAGAGCATTCATAAAAGAGATGTCACTAGGAAACTATTTATGAATACATAAGCACCATATAAGCCAAGATACTAACATACATATTTTGATGGTGATTATTATTATTACGGTGTGCATAGTGAAATTACTTATCATTATTATTCTAAAAGGCATGATGAGCAATTGGCAAGAACTAGCCTATAATGACCTAAAAGGATTTAGGTACCTAAGATCATATGATTTTGCCTTGTAGGTGGATTTGCAATTTATGATGAATGGTACTTACACAGTGGTTGCTCAAAACACATGGCAAGTGATATGAAGTTCGCCAAATTTGACAAAGTTGAAAGGCTTAAAAATGTCTTCTTTGAAGACAATGAAAAGGAAAAGATTATAGGTAAAGGTAAAATTAGTAAGTATATTGATTCATTTATTTATAGCAAGGTTCTTTTTATTGATAGTTTCAAATATAATCTATTAGGCATAAGTCAACTATGACACAAATAATTAAAAGTTATGTTTGAACTTCAAACATGTCAAATGAGTGATAATAAATTATTTTTATGGGTAGAAACATCTACAGTATAAATGTTATTATTTTAAATTTTATGGTTGACAAAAATATTAAGTGTTTAATAACATAGTAGATGAAAGTTAGATTTGACATAGAAGGTTTGGACTCGCTAGTTGGAATTGATCAATAAATCAAGGAATAAATATTTAATGAAATAATTTTCTGAGATTAACTTCACCAAGGAAAATATATAATGCATGTTAAAGAAGTGAAGAAGTCAAATCTTTATTCAAAGCTAAGAATAAGATAGCATCTTCAAGACCTTTTTAATTATTACACATGGATCTATTTGGCTTTACTGTAGTAACTACCTTGAATGGCATGTATTATGCATTTGTCACTGTTCATAATTTTCAAGCTATACTTAGGTTATATTCCTCACTTATAAAGATTCTTATTTTGATGTTTTTAAAATTTTTTTAGAAAAGTTTAAAATGAAAAAGATTTGAAGATCTCTATTTAGAAGTGATCATAGTAGGAAATTTGAAAATAAAAAGTTTCAAAACTTTGTGATCAAAATCAGATTTTGTGTAACTTCTCTACTTGTAAAACTCTATAACCATATGTAGTTAAGAAAAACACAAAACTTTACAAGAGATGGCTAGGATTATGTCAAAATATTTTTGGGCAAAAGCCATAAACACCTTTTGCTATATTTTAAATAAAATTCTAGTGAAACCTATTTAATGCCTTATAAGTTATTGAATTGAAAAAGGCCTAAAATTTCACATTTTAAAGCTTTTAGTTATAATGTTTCATATTGAACACTAAGACAACAATGGTAAATTTGACTCTAAATCTAATAAAGGTATCTTCTTAAGATACTCTACCATTAATAAAAGGTATAGAGTTTTTAGCAAAAGAACTCTTATTATTGAGAAATCAATGTATATTGTTTTGATAAATCTTACCAAAGTTTCATAAGAAAGGAAGAACATGTTGATGATCTTAAAGTCCTTTAGATGAACTTACATTAGAGAAAAAGTGAAAAAAAATGGACAACAAAGAAAAGGATGATGAGCCTCATAGTTAAGATCCTCCTCCATCATCTTCAATTGTGAGACAATGGGTTTAACAACTACAAATGACTGGACATATAAGAAGGTTTAGCCTAAAGAGCTCATTATAAGTCACTAAAAAAAAAAAGATTTAGAGATCACATTTAGCTACTACATGAATGTGGTTACTATTTAGCTACCACTTAGCGACTAATTTGCTACCATTTGGAATCCTATAAAGTCAAAATGAAATTAGCTACCATCTTACCACCAAATAATGATCACAAATAGGCAAACATATAGCAACTATATAAAGTGGTCTCTAAGTGATCACTAAATA
This sequence comes from Omphalea diandra, assembly GCA_949677035.1. Lineage (NCBI taxonomy): Eukaryota > Viridiplantae > Streptophyta > Magnoliopsida > Malpighiales > Euphorbiaceae > Omphalea > Omphalea diandra. The sequence goes on along the minus strand of CATIWR010265573.1, from coordinate 6,102 downwards.
AGAAGAAAAAAAATAGGGAGATAAATTAGCTACAACTTTAGGACCATAAGGGGTAGCTAAATTAGTGAACACTAAGATGTGGTCGCTATGTTGTCGCCACAAGGTGGAACCAAATACAACAATGATTTAGAAACCATAATTTGTGATCACTAAATAACAACCATTGTATGCAGTCACTAAATGTAATAAAATTCATTATAAATAGTTACCACTTCCAATGTGGTCTTTATTTATAATGAATTTCATTACTTTTAGTGACTACATTGTAAGTGGTTGTTATTTATAATATGATTCATGACAACTAGCGACCACATTGGTCATTATTTATAATGAGATTTATTATAAATAACGTCCACATTATATGTGGTCACTATTTGTAATGAATTTCATTGCCTTTAGCAATCACATTATAAATGGTCGCTATGCTTATTTAAACTAGCTTATTTAGCGACCACATAAAATGTGGTAACTAATTAAGTTAGTTTAGTTCTAAATCAGTTAAAATTTCCTAAATCCCTATTTAAAATTCCCAAATTAGCTGAAATCTCCAAAATCTTAAATCTCAAAGTCCCTATGTCTCGAAATCCCCAACCCTAATCAATCATTTGTCATTCCTTCTCTGTTTATACAATCGAGCCTTCTTCATCCCTTCTTCATTTGTTAGAAATATCTTTAATTGATCCTTTTTTATTCCTTCTATATCTATCAAAACTAGAACGAACACAACACATTAAAAGGCTTTCTGTCACTTATTCCGTAGCTAAAATCATCATCCATCTAGAAAACACAAACATATGAGGGAACCAGAAATCAATTACTATTAACGAAATAGTAAAGAAAGTGATAGATGTAGCTTTTAAGCCGTCAAAGAATATCGACTAGGAAGTCATGACAAATCTTATCATCTCTAACAAAAAGTGCAAAGAGTTTGCCTCTCTTTGCCATGCTTTTGATGAAGTCAATTCTCAACTCTAAATTAAATTTATTTAGGCTAGTCAAAATCAAATATTTAAGGTTTTGATTTCTTAATAATGATGATATTGTTGAGATCTACATTATATCTTTATTTATGGTTTTGATTTAGTTGGTCTATTTACATTTTTATGACCCTTCTTAAAAGTCACTACTGAAGGTTCTTTGAAAGTGAATGGCATCATTAAGATAAAAAAAAAAGCTTATTTCTTCTTCTTGTTCTAATATGGCATCTCAAGACAGCCTTCTCCTTAAAAACAACTAAAGGGTATCTTTCTAATTATTAATTAGTTTGGGTTTCTGGTGTTTGGATGATTTTAATTGGATCGAAGGGTTTTTTCCTAATTGGGTTGGTTTTGTCTATGGTAGGTGCAAATCTCTGTAAAAACCCAGTGGGGTTGATTGATGAGAGCAATATTGAATGGAGCGTTACTATGATTAAACGACCTAATACCTTTTAGTACGTCTTATTTTATATATTACTTTAAAGATTCTACCTTTTTTTTTTTTTTTTTTTGCTTTTATAATGGTTTTTTATGGGATTGGTGGTTGTGTTTTGATTAGATTAGATTGAGGTAGGGTGAATGGTGGAATTATTAATATTTTATTATAGGTGGGATTTTGAAATTTGATTGATTTAGTTGGATTTTATTAAAGAGTTGTTATTTAAAGGTTTCTTCCTTTTTTTTTTTTTTGAAAATTATTTGAATGAGTTTGAGAATGATTGAGTTGATTAAATCTTGTTTGAGTTTAAGTTCCAAATTTGTCACTGGTCAATCTTTCTCTCAATTTTCAAGCAAGGGAGGTGATTGGAGTAAATGTTTTGTAAAAGATTTTTTTTAAAAAAAATTCCTATTTGTTTTTTTAACTATTGAAGTGTATTCTATTGAGGGTCATTTTTGTTTTGTCTTATTTTTAACTTGAGTCTAGACTTTATTTATATGATGTATTCCAGTAGTTTGATTCTATAATTTAATTTTTCATGGCTCTTTAAATTGGCTAATTGGAAATGTAGTTTAGTTCTTCCTCTTTAATTACTATTATTATTGTTACTTCTCATCTACAGTTATCTTTTTTAATGCATGAAATGCTCATAATGCTAGAGTTGAGCTTATTAACCATGCTAGTTTGGATTCTACTATTTACTTACGCATTATAGGGTATGCTCCACTTTCATTTTCATTTCTTCTATTTCTGCTCTTGCTTGTTTTCTTTATCTATTATTTATTTTCCTTTTTTGGTTGTTTATGGATTTGTTGCAGTTGTTCAGCTTATAAGTAAACCAAAGAACAGTACCTACCTTTAAGCATTATTTGTCATGCCACCATTACTATTACTTTAAGTAAATTAATCTTAGTTTTATTGCTTGCATTTCTCTATCAGTTATAATGAAACCAATTGATTAATTAACTTAATTTTTTTTAATGTAGTTTTATGATTTGGCATGCATGCTAGTTTTTTCTATTTGCCAATTTTATAATGTCAATGACTTAAAATTTAGGGAAAAATTTTTACTAGATCACAATCAGAAACATTATAAATTTGAAGTGACACTACTAAAAGTTGAACCTAGAACTTAATTGTGATGCCATGTTTATTGTCTGAAAATCTTATATGCTTAAAGGGATTTTAAAAAGAAAAACTTTAAATGTTGTATAACATTTATCATTCACATTCTCAATTATCTTATTTTATTCAGTTGTTTCCTCCTCTTAACCTATTTGAATAATATAAGTTTTGTGTAAGCATTTGCTTCTTAAGTATTATTTGTGAATAATCGCTAGTTATTCTTTGTCATCTAATTCAGCCTGTTTCCCTCCATTTGATGTTAATATTTAAAATTATTTATGTGTTTACATTAGGTAATGCACCTCTTGCAGATTTCAATATCTCTGATGACAATTGTTTACTGCGGATAATCACTGAGCTTATAACATGGATATCTCAACCAAATAGTAGCATTCAGTTATTTGGGGTAATAATTCTAATGAGAATAGCCAATTCTCAACTTAACCTCTAATAGGAGATGAGGTTTTTGCTAATAGGAAAATTGTTACTAACTTAAACTTACAAGTGTTCATTTTATGGTACAAGAGGGTATAGTTTTAGGGCACAAAATCTTATATAGAGGGATTGAGGTAGATAGAGCAAAAATTGAAACTATTTCTAAGTTGCCACCCTCGACTTTAGTGAAGACAATTATGAGTTTTTTAGGGCATGTCGGGTTTTATAGGAGGGTCATTAAGGACTTTTCTAAGATTGTTATGCCTTTTACTAAGTTGTTTGAAAAAGATGTGCCATTTGTTTTTACTCAAGAATGTTTATAAGCATTTAACATTCTTAAGAACAAATTGACCAAGGCTCCAATCATGGCAGCACAAATTGGACTATTCCTTTTGAACTAATGTGTGATGCAAGTGATTTTGGAGTTGGCGCAGTTCTCAAATAGTGGAAAGACAAGCATTTTCAGCCTATCTACTATGCTAGCAAGACTCTCACGAATACTCAAGAGAATTACACAACTATGGAGAAGGAGTTGCTAGCGGTGGTTTTTGCGTTTGATAAATTTAGATCCTATTTGATATTGTCCAAAGTCATTGTTTGTATTGACCACTTGGCTCTACATTATTTGCTTACTAAGTCAGATGCAAAACCTAGATTAATTCGATGGATTTTACTATTGCAGGAATTTGATCTTAAGATCTGTGATAAAAAGGGTGCTAAAAACCTAGCAGCTGACCATCTATCTCATTTAGAGAATCCTAATTTGGAAAAGCTTGATGAAGCCGAGTTCAATGATCAATTTCCTGAGGAGCATCTTTATAGCATTAAAAAGGTAAGTGATTTAGATGTTCCATGGTTTGTTGATATCACAAATTTCTTGGCAGGTAAAGTTCTACCAAATAGAATGTCTCATCATCAAAAGAGAAAGTTCTTTTTAGATTTGAAGAATTACTTTTGAGAGGATCCCTACTTGTTCAAAATTTATACGGATCAAATTGTAAGGAGATGTGTCCCAACTTCGAAAGGATGGAAAATCTTAGAGCATTGCCATACTGGACCCGCTGGAAGGCATTATAGTGCAAATAGGACAGCCCAAAAAGTCTACAAATCAGGTTTTTATTGGTCGACTATCTATAAGGATGCCCAAAGGTATGTAGAGCAATGTGATAATTACCAACGATCAGGTAATATCTCTCGCCATGATGAAATGCCTCAAAACTATATTTTGGTATGTGAAATATTCGATATTTGGGGTATTGACTTCATGGGCCCCTTCCCAACTTCATTTGGAAATAAATACATCCTAGTTGCTATAGATTATGTTTCTAAGTGGGTCGAAGCACAAGCTTTACCCACAAATGATGCTAGAGTTGTAGTTAAGTTCCTTAAAAAACTTTTCTCAAATTTTGGTGCACCTTGAGCGATAATAAGTGATAGGGGTACTCATTTTTGTAATGCGCAATTCAAAAAAGTGCTTTAAAATTATGGTATTACATATAGAGTCGCAACCCCATATCACCCTCAAACAAGCAATCAAGTTGAGGTAGCTAATAGGGATCTCAAACAGATTCTTGAGAAGACAGTTGCACAATCTAGGAAAGATTGGTCCCTTAAGTTATATGAAGCTCTTTGGGCTTATAGAACGACTTATAAAACACCTATTAGCATTACGCCGTATAGATTAGTTTATGGAAAAGAATGTCATCTGCCTGTAGAGCTTGAGCATATAGCGTATTGTGCTATCAAACTTCTTGATTTTAATCTTGACCTTGCAGGTGAGAAGCGAAAAACATCAAGTGAATGAACTTGAAGAATGACAATTAATGGCATATGAGAACTCCAAATTGTATAAGGAAAAGGCCAAAAAGTATCACGATAAGAGGATTCATCAATCTAAGCAGTTCAATGAAGGAGATCAAGTCCTCCTTTATAACTCTCGCTTCAAATTATTCCCAAGTAAGCTTAAATCTAGATGGTCTGAACCGTTCACTGTCAAACAAATTTTTCCTTACGGCACAGTTGAGGTAACTCATCCTGAAAATGGTACGTTTAAAGTGAACGGTCATCGTTTGAAACTCTATCTTAGAGGTGGATTTGATGAGAAAATAGTTTATGAGAAGTTAGATCTTCTCAATTTTGAGTAAAAGTGCTCAAAGCTCAGTTAAAATTATTTTTTTTAAAAAAATTTTAATTATTTCAAAAATAAATTTTTTTAAAAAGACCATTTAAAACATCTATTTTATATATATAAATATTTATTTAATACAAAATTATAAAAATGTAATTTGGATAGGAGTTTTAATTGATGTGATTACTTATTTAGTTATTTATTTATTTTTTGGTGTTTTTGTTTTGAAAAAAAAAAGTTTAACAGAGGTTGTGCGGTGATGCGCACTTCATGTGCACATCACCGCACAAAGGGATTTTATCCCTTTTGTGCCAAAGAATGTGTGATCCCAACCGCACATGAAAAAAAAATGGGGGGGGATGAAATGCGCATATGATGTGCGCATCTATAGACCTTATGCAGTCCATGCCGCACAAATATGCGCTGGACCGCACATGGTTATGACTATTCTGGGGGACCAGCTTTAATATTTGCCAGACAGAGTTTAAGTCCAATTTCTATTCAAATTAGGAAGACCCCAGAAGACCATGCAATTGTGGGAAGTTTACTGGCTCCTATTCACAAGAGAGGAAGTTTGATTTGTTACAATTCCTAATTAGTGGAAGATGTTATTTTTCCTAATTTAAATAGGAATAAGGGACTATAAATAGAGGAGAAAGTCTTTGTAAAAGAGAGAGGAGAATTATTATTAAAATTAATTTTTAGAGAGTTTTTATTTTTTGGAGAAGAAGCTATCTACAAGAGAAGAATTATTGGTCAACCATCAAGCTTAAAGAGAATTGAAGAATACACGGGTTTTATTATGAAAACTTTTCTATTTTATTTTCTCTTTATTTTGATGTTGGTTAGTAATTCAATTATGAACTAAATTAATTAGGCACTTGGGTATGATGAACCCCAAGATGAGTTTTGAATTGTGATTTTTTAGATAATACAATCTTTTCATTATTTATGGAATTTAATTGTGTTTGTTCTTTATTTCCTTGAATTGATATATC
>CATIWR010265552.1:0-38781 GCA_949677035.1 Omphalea diandra | reverse complement strand
GAATAAATTAACACTTCAACATTCTTGACATCGAGATTTATGGACATACAGTGTAAACAGGAGAACCAAAATTGCAGAAACCAGATTAACTTGCAAACCATCGATGGAAGAGATGGAATGGTTGAAGATATATGCATTGTTGGGTATCAAATTGCAAATTGCAGAAACCACAAACAACATAACCAAAATACCAAATTGCAGAAACCACAAACAAGAAAATCAAAATACCCAATCGTAGAAACCAAAATACGTACCTGTAACCACCAATTGGATGGGTTTTTGTAAGAAAGGTTTGTTGCTCAAAATCCCTAAGATTCTTCCCCAATTTGATTCACAGGCTGCCTTGCCTTCTCTTTTCTGCAATACTCTTAGTCAAAACGGCGTCACTTCATTGCAAAACGACGTCACTTTGACACAAAACACAACACTTTGATTTTGAATGAAACGGCGTCGTTTCGAACCGCTGGAATCGTTAAAAGCAGATGTAAAATCGCGATTTCACCGATTTTACAACTAAAAATGCGATTTTATATCGATTTTACACCAAATTCAATTTTATATACGTTTGAACTCGTTCATGTGATTTTAGATCGTAAAATCGTACGTTTTGAATCGCGTTTTTGACAACATTGCCCTGAGGTACCTTAATATCCTTTTCACTACTTTTTAATGTGCTTGGCCTGGTTTGGACTAATATCGATTTGCCAAAACAACAACATTGTAGATATCAAGTCTAGTTACACATTATAATATACATAAGACTTCCAACTGCATTTAAGTATGAAACTTTACTCATTTGCTTTCTTTCCACTGATGTTTTAAGACACATCCTATGACTAAGGACTTCACCTTTTCCAATCAGACTATCTATGAGTTTGAAATCTTGCATATTCAATTGCTTAAGGATTTTCTTGATATAATGCTCTAATGAAAGAGATATTAAATTCCTTAAATGGTCTCTTGAAATCTTAAATCTAAGAATACATGTTGTTTCACCCATATCTTTCATTTCAAAATTGGATGATAACCATCCTTTTTTGCCTTTAATATGCTCCATATCATTTATGGCTATCAAATGTCATCCACATATAATGACATAATCACAAACTTCTCTTTGGACCTTTTTAGATATACACAATGGTCTTCATCAATCATTTCAAAATCATAAGATATTACTGCATAATGAAATCAAATGTACCATTGTCTTGAAGATTGCTTAAAGCCATAAATTAACTTTTTAAGTTTACAAACTTTATGTCCTTGGCCTTTTACAATGAAACCTATAGGTTGTTCTATGTAGATTTCTTCATCTAGTGCTCCATTAAGAAAAGCAATCTTAACATCCTATTGATGCAATTTTAGGTCCATGCCTGCCACGATAGATAAGATTAAGCATATTGAAGTGAACCTTATGATAGGAGAAAATGTTTCTTCATAATCAATTCCTTACTGCTATGTACATCCCTTCACAACAAGATGGGCTTTATATCTTTCACTAGAAATGTTTGCCTTTCACTTAATCTTTAGAACCCATTTATTTCCAGTAGGTTTGCATCCTTTTGGTGGGTCAACTAATTCCCATACTTGATTTGTTTTCATGGATTCCATTTCTTCTTCCATTGCTTTAATCCATTTATCCTTAGTAAGCTTTTGAAAGCCTTATTCACATTCTTTGTCTCTTCCTCATCTTATGGAGTAATAATAATGTTGAACCTCAAGGTCCCATGTCTTATTTTGATAATCAAAACATGTCAAATAGCTAACTCTTGTCTAAGTTATTTATGTTAGAACTTTTAGGTACATGAACTTTTGGACTATGATAATTAGAGACAAATTTATGGTTGGAAACTCAAAGTATTAGAGAGTGAAGGTCAAGGAAAATTCAGCTTAACAAACTAATAGGAGTTGTCTTCTTCCAACAGGCATTGTGGATATGACAAGAGGGATTGGAGAAACACTGAAGCATAGTTTTCTGGACCTTTCAACGGACATTGTCCTTATTCCCAATAGTTGTTAAATAGTTTCTCTGACATGGCTATACACATTGAACTTCACAATGAGAGTTGATCTTGCCCTCAATGGGCATTGTATTTTTGCAATAAGTTTTGGACAAAGTGCCTTAGATTGAGCAAAACTTTTAAGAACTCGAAATAGGCATTGGTTCATCTCAACAAGCATTGAAAAGCTCTATAAATTAAGTTAAAGACTCTGCACCCCCAATGAGGCACATTCTTTATCTCAACAAGCGTTGAGTACATCCAACAGGCATTGAAAGTTCACCAATAAGCATTAAATAAATGCTCTAGTTTGAGCTTTAAGCACCGGACCTCTCAATGATAAATATTCATATCTTAATAGACATTAAAGGTGCTGCCAATGAGTATTGAAAATCTTTCAATAGTCATTTAAAGACTGATGTAGACCATGTAAAATAGAGCATCAAACTCATACTTTCTGGAAATCAACAACTGTTAGTGATCCTTCTCCAATGGACATTAAAGTTTAACAGTAACGACCATTATTTTTATCCAATGGTCATTGAAGAAAAAGTGAAATAAGCTTATGTAAAAGATAAAGAATAAGCTTTAAGTCAAGTTCTCTCTAATAGCTAGTCCCAATGAGTGTTTTGATGGAGCCAACGACTGTTGAGAGTGTATTTTGCTTGACAACCATGCATTTATATGAAATCAATGATGGTTAATACATTAACAATGGGTGTGGAGATTTCTTAATAGGCATTGATAATCTATAGTTATAAAGTGAAATGACATCTTCTTTTTCTAATGGCTAGTTATTTGTTCATGATATAAAAGGACTCACTCTAAACAGAAAATTCATAGAAAAGCATTCCATTAAGCAAGTATTCTATTGTGAAAGCTTTTCTTAATTAAAAAGGTGAACAAAGTATGATATAGAGATCAAAAGAAGATTATTCAAAGCTTGCAAAAGTTGTCTTCAAAACATAGTTTGATGGATATGCTTTTCAAAAACTTTCTTTACATTCTCAACCACATTAAGCATCCTTTATGAAAAGTACTTTTAATGTCTTTATTGCTTGAGTGAAAAAGTGTTTCCTCTTTCTTTATTTATTATATTTAGTTTGAGGAAACCTTAGGTTGAGGAACCTTAAAAACTAGATCTTGTGAAAGGTTTAAGGTAGTACCTAAAAACTACTTTGGGTTAAGGTTAGTAGCATTTATGATCTACTTGTAAGAGGTTGATAGAGCCTAAAAATATATCACTTGTAAAGGCTTGGTAAGTGCCTGAAAACTTACCTGTGTAAAGGTGTGACAGCATATTAAGTAATCAAGATAGTGAAGGCTCTAGTGGAACACTAAAAGAGAGGATATAGGCTGGTTGTGTTAATCCTCTAAAAATCTTATGTCTTGATTCTTCATCTTTTTTACATTTAGTGTTAAATTGTCAATTTTTAACATTGTCCTATTCAACCCTCCACTTTTAGGGCACCAAGGGAAAATGAATAAATACTTCCCCTTCAATCTTAAAATGATGACATAGAATCAGTTTATGACTCATTCACCATATTTGAGATTCCACATTTTCATTGTTACTCCCACTCAAATAAGGAATCATAGTTGGATCCAATTCAGGTTATGATTGAGTTTCTATTAAAACTAATTCATTTCTCTTCATATCACTCCCACTTAAATAAAATGGATTCAACTTTTGAGCAGTTGAATCAATATGGTCACAAGTTTCATACAAATGTATGTTTTCACGGATTTAACCTTTTCTCGATAATTCATTCTCTAAAAATGTTACATCTCGTGATTCAAACTCAGTAATGTTGCTTCCTTTTTGTTTGCTTATGAAAACATATCATTTATAATGTTTATAATATTATATGAAGATACTCTTCTTATCTTTCGAACCCAATTTACCATATTTATGAGAGGTATCATGTACATAGGGAGCGCATCCCTAAGGTCTTAAGATACGTAGGTCAGGTTTTCAACTGGTCCATTACTCATATAGAGTAATGGCAACTGAGTTTGTGGGCATACGATTAAGTATAAATGCAATTGTTAATGTTGCATCACCCTAATAGGTGATAGGCAATTGTGCTTGAGCCATCATTTACCTCACAAATTCAAGTAAGGTCATATTTCTTCTTTTCGCAACACCATTTTATTATGGAGTATATGGGATAGACAACTAATGTTTTATACCTTTTTCATCACATAATTGCTTGAACTCATCATATAGATATTCATGTCCTTAATTGGTCCTTAATACTTTAATTTTCTTATCTAATTGATTTTTAACCAAATTCATGCACTTTATAAAGCATCCTAATGCTTGTGAATTATGAGATATCAAATAGACATAACTATATTAAGTATAGTCATCTATGGATGTGATAAAATGAAGTGCCTCGTGTTTAGCTCTAACATTCATTGGACCACTTATGTTAGAATGAATTAATTGCAATCGTGATTTAGCCCTAATTCCTTTTCCAAACGGTTTTTTTCACTTTTTTTCTAGTTAGACAATACTTGCAGGTTGACAAATCAACTTTTATGTATTACCCAATAAGCCTTCTTTGGCTAATTAGTTCATTCGTTGCTGGCCAATGTGACCAAGTCTAACATGCCATACATTTACAACATTATGTGGCAGAAGATACAAAAGAGGAAAAACATAAAATATTGATATTAATATGTTCCACATTAAGAACAAAAAAAAAAAAAACATCTTGAAATGAACTGGAACCAAAATATTCTTGTCCTAAAAATAAATCTACACCATGTTTGTGAACAAAGCACATTAAAGTCATTTTTATTAAATCTAACAAAAAAACTAAATTTCAATGAATCTCCAGTGCAAATAAAACAACATGCAAGAAGAAGATTTGGCCACCGCACATGACTAACTTGCACATGCCAATTCCTTTCACCTCTACTATAGAGTTTTTTCCCATAAAAATCCACTTAGACCTACTTGGAATTCGTTAGAAGTCCATGAAGGCACTTTTGTCCCTTGCTATATAGTTTGTGATTACTGAGTCTACAATCCATAAAGGATAAGATTCTAATAGGAATATAAAACTCAAAACATTTATAGCGCTTTAAAGTGCGTGAAGGTCATATACATTTTTGGGCTTCTTGTAATAAAATGCAAAATGTCCATTCATGCCACAATTATAACATTTAAGCTTGGACACATGTTTCTTCTTCTTAAAGGCACGCTTGTCTTTTGTTAATTGGTTGACTTTTTACTTTTTCTTAGCCTGAGCTTCTCTATTACCTTATTGTTAGGACCCATCATGCTTATGTTTTTGCCCCATCCCATTATGTGAGCTCGAGCTAGTCATGTACACACTAGCACTTGACTTGTTCACCATGAGGCGATCCTCTTCTAGCTACAAGTGTCACATAGCATCCTCTAGAGTTTTAATGCTTTCATTATGGGATAGATTCATCTTCACATGCTCTCAGCATTACAACAATAAAAAAAATTACTGATTACATTTGTTGTTCATCGGTAAGGACATGACTTGCATCCTTAAGCTCATTTATCATGTTCGCCATATGCCTTATATGCTTTTTCATATTATGTTCAGGGCATTTCTTATATATGTCAAACTTAATTATAAGTCACCTTAGATTAGTAAAGGGCATACTGCCAAATCTTTCCAAAAAAGTAGACCACATATCTTTGGCTATCTCGTACTTCCTAAACATTCATATGTTATTATCATTCATACTACTTAGCAGAGCGACGTGAGCTATAGAGTTTTTCCTTTTTTAGGTAGGGAAGGCCTCATGGTCCCTCTTATGGTGGGTCATGTTCCTTTCCTCATGCTTTATCATGGTCAAATTTAGAGCTTCAAGAGCTTCTTACTCTTCAAGCATAAACTGGATCTTCGTCCAAATTTCATAATTGTCACCATTGAGCTTTTCGCCCTTGTTTAGTTTGACAATGATGTTTTTAGCAACATATGCCATTATTGACACCATAGAAAGACATATACACACTAATTAATTTCTAGGATATGTATGAGTTTTAATTAATTATAAATATTGATCTCATATAGCTTTAGAGTCAAAGTTCACTATGTTTCCAATCATCATCTAAGGTCCTATGTTTGACCATCAATTATAATTAATTATTCACATTTCAAAGTTACACAACTTTAACTAATTTGTATTTAACAAATTTAATCAATTTTAATCAATCAATACATGATATAGTATAAATCTATACCAAACAATTTATGTAAAATGAATAACTAATACTCACTTATTAGAAAAGAAATATTCATGGAAACCTAAACATAACTAAAACTAGATCTAAGTTGAGAGTGCTTATGAAATCCTAATCTTGTGAACAGGAAGTGATCCATACAAATTTTTTTTTTTTTAAAGTTCTAGAGGTAACTCATAGTTGACTCTGGGCAGTACAGGATTTTCAAGAATCTTGCATCTGCCTCCAATGATGGTCATGCCATGAGAGGCACTTAAAGTCTTCTTTGCCACCTAATTCACGTACTTTTTGATGAATTTCTTCACGAGGCCATTATAAGACCCATTAAAATTAAAGTTATGCCATTATGAATCAAGGATGCCTTGTTCATTAATGGACTTAAGACTGAAACTAAGAGTTTTGTATTTTGCAAAGTGGATCGACAAGCCCCCTTTCCAAACAATTGGTTGGATGATTCCATTTATCTTAATGATATGGTTAACAAACTGAGTCAGGTCATCGCTTTTGTCTTTAGGGTCCATTTTCATATTTGTATTCTCTTTAATCATATCTTTAACTCTTCATTTTTGTTTCAAGGTTCTAATAACTTTATTAGTTCCATAAAGTCTTCCCATAATTTATGTAACAACTACAAAAATAACAATTATATATCAATTATATATTCGATGGCAATCCAATGGAACCACAAAATACATTTATTATAATTTTTTGTAACAAATACAAGAAAAATAAATTTAATTAACGCATAAAAAAACTCCACAATTAAAAACAAATTTTAATGTAAGTATTTTTAAGTGAATTATTAATTTATTAGGTCATAATGCATTATAATCAAACTAATTAATTATAATATCATAATTAAATTAGTCAATTATGAAATACATAATTAAACTCATCAATTATAATTAAACTAATTAATTGTAATCTCATAATTAAACTATTTAATTATGAATATACAATTAAACTCATTAATTATAATTAATATAATAAACTAATTAATTATAATTTTATAATGAACTAATTAATTATGAATTATATAACTAAACTTATTAATTATAATTAATATAATTAAACTAATTAATTATAATTTCATAATTAAACTAATTAATTATGATTTCATAATTAAACTAATTAATTATTAATTATAAGTAATATAATTAAACTAATTAATTATATTAAGGTATTTTATGAAAAGAAATGTTAAAGAAATTAAATGTAGAAAATTTAGAAATTTTAGTACTAAACAAAACTTATCTAGACATATGGGGATCTCTGTTGAAATTTTTCAAGGATTAATTTGAAAATTACTTAGAATCAGCGATTTGAAAGTATATGTATTAAACAGAATTTTTCCAGACATTGGGAACCTAAATGAGAATTTTTCTAGGGATTGATTTAAAATTAGACCACTAGCAATGTGTGGACGAAGTCCACTTGCCCAAGCAGTGTGTGCAAGCCATGCGCTGCCTTTCCAACATTGTCCATCATCCATATTTGATTCGGTGGGAAGTTTTGAGGTCTCCTAAAGCCGGCTAACATGTTATTTCAGTTCAGAAAACATCCCTAACTAGGTGAATCAAATGAGTGGCAAAATCATAAATAAATTATCTTCTTCAAAAGAAACTCAGATTTCCAAAAATTTAATTTCGAATTGCCATTTGATTCGATATATCTCACACTCTACAAGATCACATATCAAGCTTCAAATAGAGTTATATTATCCTAAAGTTTGTCTAAAATCATGCTCAATTCTGAAAAACAGATTTTCAAAAACGATGATCCAACATTGGAGGATCACAACTCATTCAATACTCAATCAAATCATGCGATCTATATATCATTTTAAAGCTTATAAACTCTATTATAAAATGAACATAATTTCATAGCGAGATATCAAGTGAAAGAGAAGTAATACTCCTTCAAAATTGACATGTTAAGATGTTTTAAATGAAATAATATAAACCAAAACGAAATTTATGCATATAAACATAATTTTCCAATTACAAAAACATGTTTCTAACAACATAGAATGAATTATGGACGATGAACGAGAAAAATCACATAAAATTTCAAAATGAAAAAATAAATATAGCATGTTTTTAACCAATGACTCTGATACCATTGTTAGAAATTGATTACACCTATGGATTTCACTAAGAAATTCATGAATCATGCCCATGATCATAAACAATGTAAAGTCAAATTTCAATCACATTAGCATGAATAATGAATTAAAATTAATTGTCACGACTTAAATCACTTACTGCTTGTACAACCCACACAGGATAACTTGAGATAATGAGTTTTAGGTTTTTTTATTTTGGGAGAGTATTTTATCTTCTGAGAGAATTGAATGTAAATTTTGAAAGGAGAAGAGTATAAAATCTACAGATAACAATATTAAGTTATCTATTTTTATTCAGAAAATTATTTTCATATTTAAATATAACTTTATCTCTCTTATTGTTTTTATCCTATAAATTATTATTATTAACTGATAATAATAATAAATGGATATGAGTTGGGTCATGTCATGGGTATCCGACTCAAAATTCAACACAAATCTATGATTTCACCCCTTGGGTTTATGTTTGAAGTTGTGAAAGAAGTTAGGCGATTTTATTGGCTCGTTTGTTGAATATGATGTTAACAATAATAATAGTATGTGGCGTCATTGTTTGAGGTTGCAAGTTCGTATTGTTGATGTTAGAAGTCATTGAAACATTGGAAGAAAATTTGCAAGCATGGACGTGAAAGTTCTATCGCGTAATTCAAGTGTGAATCCCTTGCCAATTTTTGCTTTATATGTGGCTTAATGGGTCATACTAATAAATTTTGTGAGCAATTATTCATGTATTCAACTTTTGAAATTCGTCGAGAATGGGGTCCTTGGCTTTGAGCTTCGGTGAAATGGACAGGTGATCAGTCGGGCAAGAACAGAAACAGGTAAGGCTGAATGAGGGCCACTGGTTAGGATAAGGAAGGTTTGAAATCTTAAGAGCTTGAAAATTAAAATTATACACACAGATTTGGCAATTAATCAAATTCTAGAGTTGATAAGGAATCTCATTTGAATAAAGTGCTAGTCTATGTTTTTCAAATTTTTGAAGCTCAGAGAAATGTGTCATATCTTATAGGGGCTCCTACAATTATAAATGTGGAATTGGACAAACGGTTGGCCCAAGGAGAAAAATGGGATTGTTATCATTGAAGATAAGAAAAGTAAAAGGCATAGGCCAGAGGGTATAGATAGTTCAGAGTTTGGTGGTTGACGGGCAATACATAACCGTTGTTTTTGTGAACTCTATTAAAGTTCTATCCCCTCGAGTAGAGGCCCTTATACCTTCTACCTCAGCATATACATCAGTGGGACCTAGTGAGCAGGCCTGTCGTTCACCATGAATTGCATAAGTTGGAACAATCGAGGGCTAGGCAACCTTCGTGTAGTTCGAGGTTTAGGTGAGAATATCAAATTTTACCAGCCAATTATAGCTTTTTATGGAAACTTTTATTCACGATGCTAGAACAGAGGAATTAAGAATTTGGTTCGGATTTCACAGTAAATTTTGTCTCTAGAGTGTGTAGAAGTGGGGCACTCGATGTTTTTAGGAAGTAGCCTGCAAATTTTTTTTATTATCAGTTTTTCTAATCATCCAATTATCTTTATAGTGCATGGAATTAATTCTGTTGACTAGCAATTGACTTGTTTTTATGGTTATCCTAAGCAGTCTAGAAGGCAACAATCTTGGATGTTGTTACGTTCTCTAACTGTGAAATCTAGTCTTCCTTGTGTATTTTGGTGACTTCAATGATCTTCTCAGTTATTCTAATAAGTGTGGCCGATTTCCACATCTAGATAGGCTTTTCAAAGGTTTTTGTACAGCTATTACGGATTATTCTTTAAATGAGTTGGATTTATTAAGGGGGGGGGGGGGGTGGGGGCGCCCTTTCACTTGGAAGCAAAGACATGGTACATCTCAATGGGTGAGAGAACACCATGATAAACCTTTTGTAACCAGTTCATGGCTTAACCATTTTCCCTCTTATTAATTAAGTACATTGATTGTTGTGGTATCTGATCATATGCCTATTCTCTTGAGTTTATGTTTGTGACCGTTTTTAAATTTAAAAATTCTTGGTTGAAAGAGGTTGGTTTTCATGATGCATTTTGACAATACTGGGCTTCTCTTAGTTCACCTTTTGGTTAAACTTGACTCCAATACCTCCTTCCTTGCCAATAAGGCACACAAAATGGCTAAAAAGTTTAAACTGCAAATCAATAGTTGTAATAGTCAGCTCCTTGAGTTGCAAAACAAAATTGATGACGAGTCTCTTCGGGAATGTGCCTCTCAACGACAACCTTTATCTTTGATTTTGGAGTAAGAAAAAGCATATTGCAAGATCTGTCCAATGGTTTTATAGTTAGCTGAGGATGATTCTAACACGAAATTTTTTCATACTTCAGCCACTTATAAAAAGAGGACTATTAAAATTGCCTATTATAGGATGAGGTTGAGGCAATTAGAGGATCCCATTGATATGACCAGGATTGTTAAGGATTATTTTCAGAGTTTATTTGCAGCTTCATTGTCTTCTACTTTGACCATTTTTTATGCCATTGAGGTGCAGATTTTTTATGTCAATTATGACTCCTTAATTGCTTCATTTTCTAAAAATGAATTTACTATTTGTTGGACTAGGATGATTAATCCTAAGTTTAGAACCTCTTTCGATTTTGACAAAGTAGATTGTTCATCACTAATATTTCAAATAAGTGTTGATTTTGTAGAAATGAATCAATTCCTCAAGAAGAAATGAAAGAAATTGATAAACTCCAAAGTGACATACCGCGACACATGTTAAGACATGCTGAAATTCAAGTAGGCGAAATCGCGGAGCCATTCTCGGCCGCGAACGATGGAAAAGAAGAAGCCATTCTGTGACAGATGAATTCGCAGTGCAAGTCACGTCTTAGTCACGACCGCAAATTTCAAAGTAACTCAAGAGGGAAGCAAGTCCACAACCACAGCTTGACAAGTGTCCCAGAAGACTGTTGGAAGTCAAAATTCGCGGAGGTATCTTGCTAGTAGCGACTGCGAATCCTGTGGAAGAAAGATGACTTCTTTGGCAGATGAATTTGCGTCCTCTGTCGTGATTGTGTCCTGTGCAAGAAAACTCGCGACCATGACTTCTAAAAGTAGGTAAAAGACAACGACTATATTTTTCTGATGAACTAATAAGAAGCTACCACATGGACTAGCCATTAGACACAAATGGGGTTTCCCTTAAAGAATTTGGATTTTGCGATCGCGAAAGGCAGTAGCAACCACGATTTCATCCTGACAAACATTTAATGCAAAATCTGTCAAGCATGTCTCAAAGATTTGATGAGCTATGATCTGCAACGTCTCTTTGGTGAAGTTTGGCTGTAAATACTCTACCAAACAACCATGAATAAGGTTGCTAAGGAATTTATTACAAGTGATTAAAGCTCTCTATCTTTGCTACTCATTTTCTTCATCTTCTTTATGAAATTATAATTGTTAGGTGTGAGCATTAAACACCAAGTTGTAAGATTTTGTGTTAGCCTATAAAAACACTTCTAGAAAGGTTTAAGTGTGAGCCTATTGAAACACTTGAGTAAGGTTTTGTGTTAGCCTAGAGAACACATTATTGTAAGGTTTTGTGTTAGCCATCAAAACACAAGTTGTATAAGTTGGGTGTGAGCTTGAAAACACCATTGAGATAGTGAAATACCCAATTGATTACTTAGGGAGTGGACGTAGGGTCAATTATACCCGAACCACTATAAATTGATTGTCTCTCTTCTACTCTTTCTTCTCCCTCTATCTTTGTTCTTGAAATTTTTATTCACCAATTGAACCCTCCTTCTTGGTGTCTAGGGACAACACTATTCTTGTTAAATAGATGCACCTAGATAAATCTCCAAGCTCTGATGGATTAAATCCAGCTTTTTATCAACATTTTTGCAACGATGTCGAGGATGATGTTTCTAAGGCATGTTCGAGCTGGCTTGAAGATGGTTATTTTTCAGCTTCCCTTAATTTTTTTAATATAATTTGGTTCCTAGACGTGCTTCTCCTGGCAACATGAAAGATCTTTGGACGTGATGAAGAAGCCAGATTGGTAATGTTTGATATTCTTAACAATAAATTTCTTAGGATCATACCTTTTTCCAACGGAGATTATACTCCAAAATTTTTTTAAAAAAAGAAATTGATAAGAGTAAAGCTAGAAGAAGTGTTCTCATCATTTTGAAATTTGAAGAGAGAACATAATTGAGGCCAGGTGATAGAGAATCCTTTGCCAAAACAATGAAAGGTTAAATCATACGTACTTGTTGGGGAGACAATATCTTTTCTCAATTGCACGGTACACATAAACTCCTGCACAACGTCTTCGTAGCTCAGCTATTCTCGATAGATGAATTGTACCCAACACAAATTATTGAGGTAGCCTTTGATTTCTTCTTCAAGTTTGAGGGTAGTAAGAAGAAATTTAGAAGGGATTTTGTTAGGTTGGATCAACTTCTTCTTATTGGTCTCATATTTATCTTTTTCTTCTTTTGTGATTCCTCTCATCTTATGTAAAGAAATGGAGGATCTTGGAAGAAGGGATGAAGATTGTGTTATCTCCTTTCCCTTTTCTCATTTAAAGAACTTCTTAGGAGCCATAAGTCAGGATGAGAAGTGTAGGGAGAATTATAAGAGGAGAAATGAAAAAAGTTGATGGAAGAAGAGGTTTGATGAAAGAGAAATGAGGAAAATGGAAAGGAAGTGTCAGAGAGGGGTTAAATAACTGGGAAACAGGTGTTAATAGCTAGAAAATGGTTAGAAAAGCATTTAATGAGGGAAATGCACCATTTGATAGCTAAATAAGTATTACTTAGTTGCATATAGGTCATGACTGCTACTTATGTGTCGCAATTGTGAATTACAAAATTTCTAAGAGTAACAAACAAAAATTCCTCAGAAAGGTATGAAGATAATGATTAAGGATGTTTGAAGTTTAAAAATTCATAATGGCAATTTTGAGTCGCGATTGCAAATAATAAAAAGATTGAAATTTAAAAGAGGCTTATAAATAGTGACTGCCACCACATTTCTCGATCGCAAATTAGAAGCCAATTTGAAAAATAGCTTAAAATGGAGTTTTAGATATATGGCTCATACCTAGCATGATCAAATTGATATTTTAATGACAAATTCATGCGATTGAACATAGAAAGGCTCAAATGGATAATGAATTCATTCATCCAACACATCACACAAACACATATATTCAACAGGCACACCAATAATTCAATAATGTATATTAATCACTATCAAATGCACAAAATGAGATTTATTTTCACACTAAAGAGTTTCCATCAAGCATCCTAAGTTCCCTCTTGATGAGGTTCATTCTTTCTTCATTAAGGGTTTTAATGAAAATGTTCACAAGTTGGTTGATAGTGTTAATTAATTCTAACTCCATATTAACAATTTGCACATGATCTCTAAGGAAATGATGCATAATGTCAATATGTTTACTTATTGAATGTTGGATGGGATTCTTTGAAAGATTTTATTACACTTTTGTTGTCACATTTAATGGGAATATGATCAACATCTTTACCATAATCCTTGATTTGTTGTTTCATCTGAAGGACTTAGGTGCAACAATAATCCGTAGTCATATATTTTCCTTTGGTAGTGGATAAGGTGACCAAAACTTGCTTCTTGCTAAACCAAGAAACTAAACATTCACCAATAAATTGGCAAGTTATGAAAGTGCTCTTTTTATCCAATAAAATACAATATAATCCCCATTCAAATAACCAAGAAAACTAAAAGATGAATTCCTAAGATACCACAATCCTAAATGTACACTGCCATGAAGATATTTCAAAATTCTTTTGAACGCATGTAAATGAGACTCTTTAGGACATGATTGTAATCTAGCACATAAGCAAACATTATACATAATATCGAGCCTAAAAGCAGTAAGCTAGATGAGAGAACCAATCATACCTTTGTTTGTCTTTTCATCAATTAGCTTACCTGATTTATCTTTGTCAAGCTTAATTGATGCACTCATTGAAGTCTTGACTGCTTTACATCCATCCATGCTAAACCCTTTAAATAATTCCTTTGTGTATTTGGTTAGGTTGATGAAGATGCTCTCTTTGGTTTGCTTAATTTGAAGACCATGGAAGAACTTTAACTCATCCATTAAGCTCAACTCAAACTCACTAGTTATACACTTAGCAAATTCCTTAAAAATAAAATCATTAATAGCACCAAATATAATATCATCAACATAAATTATCACCATGAGTGTATCCTTATAATGCTTTTCACAAATAATACAGTGTTAACCTTACCCTTTTTAAAATCATTTTTTTAAGGGAATGAATTAAGCCTTTCACACCAAGCTTTTGGAGCTTGTTTCAAACCATATAAGGCTTTAGTTAGTTTGAAAACATTATTTGAAAATTTATTAGACTAAAAATCTAGAGGTTATTCAAGATAAACTTCCTCCTCAATGAAGCCATTCAAAAAAGCACTTTTAACATCCATTTGAATAAGTTTAAAATTCATATTACATACAAAAGCTAAAAGAATCTTGATGGCCTCTAATCTTTCAACGGGGCCAAATATTTCATCATAATCAATGCATTCCTTTTGCTTATAACCTTTTGCAACAAATCTTACTTTATTAATGATGAAATTTTGATCATATAACTTATTCCTAAACACTCATTTGTAACCTACAATTAGGTGTTCCTTTGACCTAGTGTCAAGTTTTCAAATTTTGTTTCTCTCAAATTCGTTGAGTTCCTCTTGCATTGCAAACTCATCATCAAGTGCCTTATTAATTGATTTTGGCTCAATTTGAGAAACAAAAACAATGTTATTATCTAATGCATTAAGTTAAGCTATAATACTTATTCCCTAAGATGTCTCACTAATAATTAGGAACTAGGACAAATTCATATTATTTTTCACCTAAACTAGCATTTCTTTTAGGTCCAACCAAGTCCATATGAATTAGTTGAAGAGGTTTATAAGTACTTACAATGTTTTGGCTTTGTAGGATACTTGATGTTGCTTTCACATTTGATAAGGTTCGCATGTCTTGTCTTTGGTGAATTTTAGCTTTGAAAGACCTTCTATTAGTTTTTCTTTTGATTAATGTTAAAGAAGATCCATGCTAGCATGTTCAAGTCTTCTATAAGATTTATTACTAATAAAGATAAGACACTTGAAAGATTGGTTAGCTAAATTGTCTAAGTTAATTAGGTAGGTACTGTCTATCCTTTCACCTTGAAGACTATTATTGGCCTAGTGCACCAAGAAGGGGGGGTTGAATTAGTGGCTATTTTTAGAATTAAGAAGGTGAGTTCAAGTGTTTTAAAGGTGAAGAAAAATATGAGAAGAAATAACACAAAGATTTATAGTCATTCCAAAATTAACAAACCCTACGTCCACTCCCCAATTCATCATAATTGGGTATTTCACTTCACTAAATTGGTGTTTCCAAGCTCACACCAAACTTCTATAACTTGTGTTTATGACTCACACAATAACCTTACAACTTGTATTTTTTAGGCTCACACAACAACCTCTCTCAAGTGTTTTGTATAGACTCACACTTTAACCTCTTACAAGAGTTTTGAATCTAGGCTAACTCTCAACCTTTTACAATGGTGTTTATTACTCACACCTTGCAATTAATAACACATAAATGAGTATGAAAGAAACGAGTAGCAAATTAGCAAGAGTTTAGTTACAAATTAATGAATTCTCTTGCATTTACATCTGTTTGGTGGAGTATTTATAGTCCACATCCACCAAAGAGATGTTACTCTAAAACTATAAAAAAATCTCCAAGTTGTGCTAGGTAGATTTTGCATCAAATGCTTGTCAGGCAGAAATCACAGCCGCTACTATCATTTTATCATCACGAATTTTCAATTTGCACTAAGGAGCGAAAAATCGCGGTAAAGAACCCCATTTTGTGTCTAATGGCTAGTCCACATGTCAGTTGCTCATTGGTTATCCAAAAAATGTAGCCATTGTGTTCTACCTACTTCTTAAAAGTTGCAGTCACGAGCTGTCTTTGCCTTGGGTGGAACTGAGATCATAAATTTCTCTGTCTGAAGATAAAATTTCATCTGCTTGAGTCTCGGTTACGAACATAAATTTGCCTTCTCAATTTTTTATCTTTAACGGATACCTTGGACACCTGCGTGGCTATGACTTAGGTTCCCTCCTTTGTCACTATGAAAGTCTCGATTGTGAACCAGAAGCGATACCCGCCGTGAATTCCTTTGTGACTTAAGCTTACTTTCATCGGCTAGGTCGCAGCTGCAAATTAATTCACGAATTCCTTTGGCTTAGCTTCATCCATCCTTACGATTAATTCGCGGTCACCATTTAGGATAAACACATCGTGAATTTGGATGAACTTCTCAAGGTTGAAGATTTTGAATTCCATCCAACTTCTAATAAAAAACTAACTTATAATCTACAAAACAACACTTAATAAAAGTATTAAAAGTAATCAATCTCTATTATCAAGATCAAAAGAGGTTCATGATTTAAGTTTAACCAACCTAGTCCAACAACTACCTTCTTATGCACCAATGTGGTAATTTGACATTCTTTGGGTTCAAAGGTGACTTTGTTACCTTCATCACATAATTAACTTATGTTTAACAAATTATGTTTTAAACCATTAATTAAAAGCACATTGTCAATGAGAGAACAACCCTTTTTACTAATAATTTCAATGCCAATTACTTTACCCTTGGTATTATTTCCAAGTGTGACATTGCCACCATCCTTTTTCCTTAATGGTTATGAATAGCTTCCTATTTTCCATCTTGTGCTTTGAGCAACCACTATCTATATGTCAATCATTGTCTTTCTTGGTGGCTTCTAAGCATTCCTACGAAACAAAATCATTTCACCTTTGTTTATGTACCTAAATATACTTGGGTCCTTGGGGGTTAGGCTTAGAAGTGTCCTCCAATTTGAGGTATGCCTTCCTAATATAGTAAAACACATTTATGTTCCTAAACTTCATGCAATAATGACATTAGAGATTAAACTTATGAGTCGTTCTCCTATGGGCAACTTTAGTATAAGTAGAAGGCCTTCTTATACTTTGGCCATGTGAATGCATATAAGTGCAAAAGTGATTAGTGGTAGAATAAAAGTTTTTATATGTATGCTTTTGAGCATGCCTCTTGGTATATATGTATGCAAGATTTGCTCTTTGAGGCTTAGCTCTTGAGCTTTAGGGAGCCTTTCTTTTGCCTTTAAGCTTGGGAGGCTTTGTGCTAATAACACTTTTCTTCCTAATCACCTCTATACTAGAAGTTTGAGGTGTTTATGCTCTAATGAAGATAAGAGGAGAGGATGCAGATGAGGATGCTCCATTGAAACTAGGAGCACATCTCACAAAAGGTGGTCTTTAAGATACAATGAGTGTATCCAAAGCTATTTCCTTTTTCAAAATTTTGAGATGGAATTTCTTAACTTAGTGACTTCACCTTTTAGAGAATCATTTTCTTTTTTCAAAGAGTTAAGAGAGGATGAAGTTTTGGAAGGATTTTATAAAGATTTATTGAGTTCTTCATTATAAGACCTCAAGTCATTTACAAGATCATTTAAGCATTTTAAATCATCCTCAAGTTAAAAAAAACTTTTTCTTATAAACTTTTATTTTAGATTTGCATCCATCACATCTCAAGCAAATGACTTTAAGAAGCTCCTCATCCTCATATGCATCATAATCATCACAAGAATGAGAAAAGTACATACCTCATTTAATGATGTTAGTGGTTCGGGTATTAACAAACCCTATGTCTACTCCCCAATTCTTCACAATTGGGTATTTCACATCACCAAAATAGTGTTTCCAAGCTCACACCAAACTTTTTCAATTTGTGTTTATGGCTCACATAAAAACCCTTATATCTTCTAGGCTCACACAAAAACCTTTCTTAAATATTTTGTATAGGCTCACACTTCAACCTCTTACAAGAGTTTTGAATCTAGGCTAACTCTCAACCTCTTACAATGGTGTTTATTGCTCACACCTTGCAATTAATAACACATAAATGAGAATGAAAGAATTAAGTAGCAAATTGGCAAGAGTTTGGTTATAAATTAATGAATTCTCTTGCATTTACATCTATTTGATGAAGTATTTATAGCCACATCCACCAAAGAGATGTTATTATAAAACTATCAAAAAAATCTCAAAGTTGTGCTAAGCAGATTTTATATTAAATGTTTGTAAGGTGAAAGTCACGGTCGCTTTTACCATTTCATGATCGCAAATTTTAGATTTACACTGAGAAGCCAAAAATCGCAGCAGAGAACCCTATTTCGTGTCTAACGGCTAGTCTACATGTCAGCTGCTCATTGGTTATCAAAGAAATGTAGCTTTTGTGTTCTACCTACTTCTTAAACTTCTTAAATGTCATGGTCGCGAGATACCTTTGCTTTAGGTGCGATTGAGACTGTGAATTCCTCTATTTGAAGAGGAAATTTCAGGTTCTTGTCATGACCATGAAATCACCCTTGCGATTTTTTATCTTCAACTGATACCTTGGGCACTTGGCGTACTGTGACTGTGACTTTGGTTACGTCCTTTGTGACTATGAAAGTCGCCATCGCAAATAAGACGCGATACCCATCATGAATTCTTCTATGACTTAAGTTCACTTTCTTCACCTGGGTTGCTGCTGCGAATTCGCTCGTGAATTCCTCTACCCTAGCTTCATCCATCCTTATGACTGATTCGCAATCGCGATTTAGGATAAACTCACTGTGAATTTGGATGAACTTCTCAAGGTTAGATATTTTAAATTGCATCCAACTTCTAATTAAAAAATTAACTTAGAATCTACAAAACAACACTCAATAAAAGTATTAGAACTGATCAATCTCTATTGTCAATATCAAAAGAGGTTTATGACTTAGGTTTAACCAATCAAGTCCAATAATCTCCCCCTTTTTGATTTTGACAACTTAAATTATTCTTATGGAAAGTCAAATGCATAAGTTGTGAAGCTGGATGGTTAATGATGAAATAATCAATGAATGCTTAAAGAAATTCTAGTTAATGATTAAAGAAATTCTAAGTACTCAAAAATATGCTCCCCCTAGCTTTTCTCTACGAAACTATTTTCTCCATACAATTCTCTCCCCTTTTGTTAAGATCAAAAAGAGGGTGAATGGAGAATATCAAATAAGATGTATAGAGATGAGATAAAATGATCATAAGGAGCAAATATTAACTTATAGAATCATAAAAATTACAATCACATATAACAAATATCAATCACATAGCACAGGAAACAAAAAATTACAAATTCAAACACTTTTATTTATTTATTCACTGTGGGATCAACAACTATACATCAAAGTTTTAAACAAAGAAAAGAAAATAAACTAGTATAGAAGATTGAAAAACTGTCATCATCTCCAAAATCATCTTTCACTTTATTGTCTCCTCCTCCTTCAGCTTTATCTTTATTCTTAACCTCTTGGTTGTCTTCCTTCTTCGGTGTGTCTTCATAATCGTCGAAATCTGAAAGATGACAGGGAGGAGTAGCCATTTTCTCTTATAGGTCTACTAGGTCACTATGTAGGTAGGAGAAAAGGAGAAATCATCTCTTCAACATCCTTATCACCTTATCTAACTTTTGGTTGATAGTGGCAAGAGATATCTTGGTCTTAGATTGTGGTTGAGGAGGTGGGACTGGTACTGCTACTTTTTCAATGATAGGCCTTTTTCATTTAGAGGCTTGGGATGTTTCCAGCTTTTTGGTCCCAAAAGCACCCAAAGTATAGGCATAGGAATCTAGGTGGATTGCTTTGGCATTAATAAGGTAGGTGAGGTCTAGCAAAATTTTGAGAAGGAAAAAGTTTCTTTGTGAAGAATTTTTCATTTTCCTCATTGAGAACACTAACATATCTATAAATGGCAGTCACATGGGAAGGAAAGAGAAATTGACTCTTAGGTTTAGTGCTCATGTGAATCAATTGATACACAAGATAACGACTAGATTGGATGTGCTTATTTTTAACAAAACAGAAAAAAAAAGCAAGGTCCTTTTGGGATATCTTTTCATTTCCATCACTCCTAGCATTAATAGAGAAGGTGACGATACGATGAAGCAACCAAAAAGGATTTTGATGTATTTGGCTAAGGAGGTTTTGGGATCATATTTAGTCTCGACAAAAACTTCAGACCAAAACTCAGAGTAAATGACATCAAGTACGAAGATAATGAATGGAATGTTATCTCCAACTTAAAGATTGAAAAGGTTGGATAATTGTTCAAAAGCTATAAAATAAGGGTCTCTAAACACATGAAAAACTAACCCGTATTGTTTGATGCAAGATTCGGCTTTGCAGCTTAGAGTTACAGTGCATATAAACTCTCTCACGATTTCTTCATATTTAGGCTCATCCCGAAAGATGAATTTGTTCCATCCCAAATTAGAGAGAAATGCGTGGATCTCATCTTTGATCCCTAAAGACTCTTAAAGAAATGTAGAAGAAATTTTATTTAGAAGAATGATCTTGGACATGTTGGCCTTATAGCAATCCTTCTCCTCTTTTGTAATCCCTTTCATCTGATGTAGGGTTGGTGGTCCAGAGGGTTGGGCTATTACTTTGCCCTTCTCTACTTTTGAAGCCTTCTTGGGAGACATTAGAGAGGGTAAGAAGTTTTGGAGATATTTAATAGTAGGAGAGAAGATAAGATTGATTTGGTGTAGGAAGTGGTGATGAAAGTCATTATTTAAGGGGTTTATATAGGCAAAGAAAAGGCGTATAAACAACTAGAAATGGCTAGAATGTGAATAATGAAAGGTTAAAAATGGTTGACAGTCAAATCAAATTAATGTGAGACAGTTACTAGAATTTGCGACCGTGAATTAAAAATTGCGATCGCTGATTCTAAAATATATGAGTAATGGACAAAAAATCATAGGGAACTCGCACGTACAACAGTCAGAAATTTGAATTTTTGATTGAATTCGCGGTGGAGAGCAAAATTCTCAATCGTGATTTGATAGTTGTCAGTTGGGTAAAATGAACCTATAATTTGCAAGTGTACGTCAGCAAATTGCGACCGCCAATTATAAGGCAAGAAGAAAAAAATAAAGGAAAAAGTAAAATTTGACATTTAAAGTTGTGATCCACTTAATATGTTGATGTTTAATTTTTGCAAATTGACATAGAAAAGCACAATTACAATTAAAATTAAGACATCCAAAGATAAATATCACAAATAACCAACACTTAGTAATTAAGCAAAAGATCATACTTTTCACTTTAGGGAATTTCCATCAAGCATTTCCAAATTTCTCTTAATAAAGCTCAACCTTTCTTCATTGAGAGGTTTAGTGAAAATATATGCAAGTTGATAATTTGTGCCTATAAATTCTAACACAACATCACCATTTAGACATGATCTCTAAGAATATGATGTCTAATATCTATATGTTTGCTCCTCGAATGTTGGATGAGATTCTTAAAGAGATTAATTGCACTTGTGTTGTCACATTTAATGGGAATGTGATCAACAGCCTTGTCGTAATCCTTCAATTGTTGTTTCATCCAGAGTACTTGGGTGCAACAACAACCCGCAGCTACATACTCAGCTTCTGTAGTGGATAAGCCAATTGAAACTTGCTTCTTGCTAAACCAAGACACTAAATATTCTCCTATAAATTGGCAAGTTCGAAAAGAGCTTTTCCTATCTAAAAGACTACCTGCATAACCTGCATCCGAGTAACCTATGAGACTAAAGGATGAATCTCTAGGATACCATAATCCTAAATGCAATGTGTTATGCAAATATTTGAAAATTCTTTTGACAGCACTTAAATGTGACTCTTTATGATAGGATTGAAATCTAGCATACATATATACACTAAATAGAATATCAGGTCTAGAAGCAGTAAGATAAAGTAGAGAATCGATCATACCTCAATATCTCTTTTCATCAACCATCTTATCTTATTCATCTTTATCCAATTTGATGCTACCACTCGTAGATGTTTTTGCTACTTTGCATCCATCCATATCAAATTTATTGAGTATGTCCTTTGTGTATTTGGCTTGGTTGATGAAGATCCTTTCTTTAGTTTGCTTGATTTTTAGACCAAGGAAAAACTTGAGCTCTCCAATCATGCTCATTTTGAATTCCCTAGTCATACATTTAGCAAAACCCTCACATAAAGATTCATTAGTAGCACCAAAAATGATATCGTCAACATAAATTTGTACTATTATTGTATCATGTTTCTACCTTTTTACAAATAAAGTTGTGTCCACCTTTCCCTTTTCAAAATTATTTTTCAAAAGAAAAGAAAAGAGGTAAGCCTTTCATACCAAGCTCTTGGAGCTTGTTTCAACCCATATAAGGCTCTATTCAATTTATAAACATCATTTGAAAACTATGCGGTTCAAAACCAGAAGGTTGTTCAACATAAACTTCCTCCTCAATAACACCATTTAGAAAAGCACTCTTGACATCCATTTGAAATAATTTAAAATTCATATGGCATGCATAAGTTAAAAGAATCCTAATGGCCTCTAACCTTGCAACGGGGGCATAGGTTTCATCATAGTCTTGGCCTTCCTTTTTGTTGTAACCTTTTGCAACCAATCTAGCCTTATTCCTAGTGATGAGTCCTTGCTCATCTAACTTATTCCTAAACACCCATGTACAACTTATAATTGGGTGTTCCTTGGGCCTAGGAACAAGTTCTCATACATTATTTCTCTCAAATTGGTTGAGTTTGTCTTGCATGATAATCACCCAACTCTCATCATCATGACCCTCATCTATAGATTTTGGTTCGAGTTGAGAAATAAAAGCAAGATTGTCATCTAAAAAGTTGAGTTGAGATCTAGTACTAATACCCTTTAAAGTATCACCAATGATTAAATCTTTAAGGTGATGTTTCGAGAATCTCTAATCTTTAGGTAGATCTTGACTTGGCAATTCTTCTTGTTGATGTTGAGGATCCTTATCTACTCTTGATGACTTATCCTCATCCTTATCTTTGTCTTTCACTCTTATAGTATGTTCCAATTTCAATTTTTCAAAATCACCTACAAGATCATCAATAAAAGTACATTTCCTAAGATCAAGCTTACTAGATTCATCAAATATAATATGCATAGACTCTTCAACAACCATTAAACTCTTATTAAAGGCCTTATAGGCCTTGCTAGAGGTGGAATACCCTAAGAATATACTTTCATTAGTTTTTTAGTCAAATTTCCCAAGATTATCCTTGGCATTCAATATATAGCACTTGCATCCAAATACTCTTAGATATGATATCTTGGGATATCTACCATTCTATAACTCATAAGATGTTTTATTGAGAATAGGTCTTTTAGAAACTCTATTTGCAATATAACATGAAGTATTAATGGCTTTGGCCTAAAAGTAATTTGGCAAAGAATACTCATTCAACATAGTTCTAGCCATCTCTACTAGTGTTCTATTTTTCCTCTCTATAACACCATTTTGTTGTGGTGTTCAAGCAGTTGAAAATTGTGAAAAATCTCATTCTCTTGGTAATAAGATTCAAAAGACTCATTTTGAAATTTTTTTCCATGGTCACTTCTTATAGAAGAAATGAAGAAATCCTTTTCATTTTGAATTCTTTTTGTAAAACTTTTAAAAGCATCAAAGGTATCATACTTATGAGATAGAAAGGACACTCAAGTAAACCTGTAGTAATCATCAACTAGGACTAATGCATAATATTTTCCACCTAACTAGCACTCCTAATAGGTCTTATCAAGTCCATATGAATCAATTGAAGAGGTCTAGTTGAACTTACAATGTTTTTTGCTTTGAAGGATGATTGATGTTGCTTCCCCATTTGGCAAGGACCACATGTCTTATCTCTAGAAAACTTTAGCTTGGGAATGCCTTTAACTAGCTTTCCTTTGATAAGCTTTGCAATAGATTCATGTTATGCCATAGCTAAGCTTCATTACTAAGAGACATAAAACACTAAAAAGATTGGTTAGCCAAATTGTCTAAGTCAATTAAATAGGTATTGTCTTTCCTTTCACCCTTAAAAATTATCTTTTTATCTACTAAAGTGGTAAATCTACATTCTCTAGGGTCAAAGGTGACTTTATTACCTTTGTCACATAATTGACTTACACTAAGCAAATTATGTTGCAAGCCATCAACTAACAAGACATCATTAATTAAAGAGCAACCATTCTTACCAATGGTTCCAATGCCAATTACCTTACCCTTGGCATTGTTACCAAATGTGACATTGCCACCTTTTTTTTCCTTTAAGGCCATGAATAGCTTCCTATTACCTGTCATGTACTTTGAGCATCCACTATCCACATGTCAATCATTTGATTCATTGGTGGCTGCCAAACACTCTTACACAACACAAAAGGGTTAGGTTTTAAAGGATCCCCCAATTTGAGGTATGTCTTCTTAATGTAACAAAAAATATTTATGTGTTTATACTTCATGCAATAATCGCATTGGATTTTAAACCTTGGTGTCTTCCTGTTATGCAACGCCTTGGTATGAGTGAGGGGCTTTCTCATACCAACATGATGTATGTGAGAGCATGAACATGTATAAATGGGTATATGTATGTTTTTTCTGTGTGTGTGAGAATTATCATGACTTTTGTTATACATGTAAGCATGATTAGCCTTTTTAGACATAGGCTTTGAGCCTTATTGCACCTTTCTTTTGCCCTTAGGCATTGGGGGTTTAGTGCTTCGAGCATTTTTCATTCCAACAACCTCAATGTTTGAAGTTTGAGGTGTTGAGGGTCTAATGAATGTAGTGGATAGAGATGTAGAAGAAGAGGCTTCATTGAAGCCTAGACCATGCCTAATTAAGGGAGGTCTTTGTGATACAATGGGTGTATCCAAAGCTTCCTTACCCTTATGAAACTTGGAGATAAAGCTTCTAAGCTCAATGACTTCTCCTTTCAAAGAGTCATTCTCTTTTATTAATGAGGCTAAAGATGAAGAAGAATTGGAAAGAATTTCTATTGACTTCTTGAGTTCTTCATTTGAAGCTCTCAATTCACTTACAAGGCTATTAAGGGATTTGAATTCATCCTCTAATTTATTGTAATTCTTCTTGTAAGTTTTCATTTGTGACTTATATTTCTCACATTTCATGATGAGAGCTTCTAAAAGCTTATCATTTACATCATCTAGGTCATCATATTCAAAATAAAAATGAGGAGAAGAACTTACCTCATTAGGAGAGTCCTCTTGCGTCATGAAACATATGTTGGCAATCTCTTCTTCTTCTTCTTCTTCTTCATTTGAGCTATCATCCCAAGTAGCTTTGAAGCTTTTCCTCTTCTCTTTATTCCCTTTCTTCTTCTTTTTTAACTTTGGACAATCATATTTAATGTGGCCTTGCTTGCAACACTCATAATAAATGACATCGTTTGATCTCTCTTTGGGAGTTAAAGTTGCTTTCTTGAAGTTCCTTCTTTCTTTTTTTCTTCTAATTAGCTCTTTGGCCCTTCTAGAAAGCATTGCAAGTTCCTCCTTTTCCTTGTCACTCTTTTTTTCGCTTGAGGCCATTTCTACCTCCTTTTCCTTTGAAGATGATTTGAGTGCCAATGTCCTCTTTTCTAGTTTTTCTGATTTCTCCCATTGACCTCTCATTCTCTTCATTTCTTCATCTATCTTCAAAGCTAACTCATGAGTTAAAAGTTTATCTATCAAGACATCCGTTGGCACCTTCCCAATTTTTAGGTTGGATTCTTAGATACTATACACTCTAGCACCAAATTGCTCAAGAGGCAAAGATCTCAAAATTTTGAAATTTACCTCATGATTTGTGAGAACCCTATCGAACTTCTTTATGTTGGTGACAGTAGCTAGGAGCTTATTTGTCATATCTATTATGCTCTTTTCCTCTTTCGTCATGAATAGCTCCCACTCCGTCACGCACATCTCAAGTTAGCTAGATTTCACCAAGGTGGTGCCCTCATGATAGTTCTCTAATGCCTTCCAAATACCATGACCAGTTTGGCAATGTTGAACCCTTCCAATTTCTTCTCTTGAGAGAGAACTTAGAAAGATTGCTATGGCTCTTTTATTTTTGCCATTGCATCTTTTGTGTGCTTCAACCCATTATTCTCTAGGGATTAACTCCTCACTTCCATCCACCACTTTGGTGGGTGGCTTCCATTATTTAGCAACAATATACCATAGATCCACCACATCAGTATCTAGATAGATCTTCATCCTATACTTCCAATAAGTATAGTCTGCTCCATCAAAATAAGGCTTGAGGTGTGTGTGGATTCTTTCTTGTGCCATGATCTTTACTTACACAATTAAGGTTTTTAGTGAGACTTGGCTTTGTTACCACTTGTTGGCCTAGTGTGTGGCTATTTTTAGAATTAAGAAGGTGAGTTCAAGTGTTTTAAAGGTGAAGAAGAAGATAAGAAGAAATAACATAAAGGTTTATAGTGATTCGGGAATTAACAAACCCTACGTCCGCTCCTCAATTCTTCACAATTAGATATTTAACTTCATTAAACTGGTACTTCCATGCTCATACCAAACTTCTACAACTTGTGTTTATGGCTCACACAACATCCTTACAACTTATATTTTACAGGCTCACATAACAACCTCTCTAAAGTGTTTTGTATAGGCTCACACTTTAACCTCTTACAAGAGTTTTGAATCTAGGCTAACTCTCAACCTCTTACAATGGTGTTTATTGCTCACACCTAACAATTAATAACACATAAATGAGAATGAAAGAAATGAGTAGCAAATTGGCAAGAGTTTAGTTATAAATTAATGAATTCTTTTGCATTTACATTTGTTTGGTGGAGTATTTATAGCTTATATACACCAAAGAGACGTTACTTTAAAACTATTAACAAATTTCTAAGTTGTGCTAGGCAGATTTTGATTGAATGCTTGTCAACTGGAAGTCGCAGTCCCTACTACCATTTTGCGATCTCGAAACTGAGGAGCCAAAAATCACGATAAAGAACCCCCATCTTGTGTCTAACGGCTAGTCCACGTGTCAACTGCTAATTGGTTGTCAAAGAAGTGTAGTCGTTGTGTTCTACTTGCTTATTAAAAGTCACGGTCATGAGCTGTCTTTATCTTGGGTGCTACTAAGACCACAAATTCCTCTATTTGAAGATGAAATTTCAGCTTTTTGAGTTGTAATCACGATCATAAATTCACCTTCATGATTTTTTATCTTCAATGGATACCTTGGACACTTGGTGTGTTGTGGCTGTGACTTTGGTTCCCTCATTTATAACTATGAAAGTCACGATCGTGAACCATGATAAATACACAACGAATTTGGATAAACTTCTCAAAGTTGGAGATTTTGAATTCCATCCAACTTCCAATGAAAAAACTAACTTAGAATTTGCAAAACAACACTTAATAAAAGTATTAGGATTAATCAATCTCTATTGTCAAGATCAAAAGAGGTTTATGACTTAGGTTTAACCAACCTAGTCCAACAATTACCTTTTTATCCACTAAAGTGATAATTCGACATTATTTGGGTTCAAAGGTGACTTTGTTACCTTTATCACATAATTGACTTACGTTTAACAAATTATGCTTCAAACCATCAATTGAAAGCACATTGTTAATGAGAGAACAACCCTTTTTACTAATAATTCCAATGCCAATTACTTTACCCTTTGTATTATTTCCAAGTATGACATTGTCATCATCCTTTTTCCTTAATGGTTGTGAATAGCTTCCTATTTTTAGTCATATACTTTGAGCAACCACTATCTACATGCCAATCATTATCTTTCTTGATGGTTTTCAAGCATTCCTATAAAATAAAATCATTTCACCTTTGTTTAGGTATCTAAATATACTTGGGTCCTTAGGGTTAGGTTTAGAAGGGTCCTCCAATTTGAAGTGTGGCTTCCTAATATAGTAAAACACATTTATGTTCCTAAACTTCATGCAATAATGACATTAGAGATTAAACTTATGAGTCTTTCTCCTATGAGCAACTTTAGTATAAGTATAAGGCTTTCTCATACTTTAGCCATGTGAATGCATACAAGTGCAAAAGTGATAAGAGTAGAATAAAAGTTTTTATATGTGTGTTTTTCAGCATACCTCTTGGTATATATGTATGTATGATTTGCTCTTTAGGGCTTAGCTCTTGAGCATTGGGGAGCCCTTCTTTTGCCTTTAGGCTTGGGAGACTCAGTGCTAATAGCATTTTTCGTCCCAATCACCTTCATACTAGAAGTTTGAGGTATTTATGCTCTAATGAAGATGGGAGGAGAGGATGTAGATGAGGATGCTCCATTGAAACCAAAACTACATCTCACAAAGGGTGGTTTTTAAGATACAATGAGTGTATCCAAAGCTTATTTCCCTTTGTGAAATTTTGAGATGGAATTTCTTAACTCAATGACTTCACCTTTTAGAGAATCATTTTCTTATTTCAAAGAGTTAAGAAAGGATGAAGTTTTTGAAAGATTTTATAAATATTTATTAAGTTCCTCATTATAAGACCTCAAGTCATTTGCAAGATCATTTAAGCATTTGAATTCATCTGTAAGTTTAAAAAACTTTTTCTTATAAACTTTTATTTTAGATTTGCATCTATCACATCTCAAGGAAATGACTTTAATAAGATCATCCAATAAGCTCATCATCCTCATATGCATCATAATCATCAAAAGAATGAGAAAAAGTATTTACCTCATTTAAGGATATTGACATAGTGCACCAACAAGGGGGGGGGGGGGGTTGAATTGGTGGGTGTTTTTAAAATTAAGAAGGTGAGTTCAAGTGTTTTGAAGGTGAAGAAGAAGATGAGAAGAAATAAGACAAAGGTTTATAGTGATTCAGTATTAATAAACCCTACGTCCACTCCCTAATTCTTCACAATTAGGTATTTCACTTAACTAAACTAGTGTTTCCAAGCTCATACCAAACTTTTATAAGTTGTGTTTATGGCTCACATAAAAACCCTTACACCATGTGTTTTCTAAGCTCACACAAAAACCCTTACACCTTGTGTTATCTAACCTCACACAAAAATTTCTCTCAAGTGTTTTGTATAGACTCGCACTTCAACCTTTTATAAGAGTTTTGATTCTAGGCTAACTCTTAACCTCTTACAATGGTGTTTATTGCTCACACCTAACAATTAATAACGCATAAATGAGAATGAAAGAATTGAGTCAAAAATTGGCAGGAGTTTGGTTACAAATTAATGAATTCTCTTACATTTGCATATGTTTGGCGGAGTACGTATAGCCCATATCCACCAAAGAGACGTTACTCTAAAACTATCAACAAATCTCTAAGTTGTGTTAGGCAGATTTTGCATTAAATGTTTGTTAGACGGAAGTCATAGTCATTATTATCATTTTGCAATCGCGAATTTCCAATTTACACTGAGGAACTAGAAATCATGATAGAGAACCCCATTTTATGTCTAACGGCTAGTCCACGGGTCAACTATTCATTGGTTGTCCAAGAAATGTGTTCGTTGTGTTCTACCTACTTCTTAATATTTGCGGCCACTAATTGTCTTCGCCTTAGGCATAATTGATATTGTAAATTCCTCTGTTTTAAGAGGGAATTTCAGCTTCTTGAGTTACAATCGTACCCATGAAATCGCCCTCACAATTTTTGGTCTTCAACAAATACCTTGGACAGTTGGTGTGTTGTGGTTATGACTTTGGTTTCCTCATTTATCACTATGAAAGTCATGGTTGCGAACAAGACGTGATACCCACTGTGAATTCTTCTATGACTTATGCTCACTTTCTTCGCCTATGTTGCGACTGTGAATTCGACTGCAAATTCCTCTAGCCTAGCTTCATCCATCCTTATGACTAATTCACGATTGCGATTTAGAATAAACACACTAAGAATTTGGATGAACTTCTTAAGGTTGGAGATTTTAAAATCCTTCTAACTTTTAATAAAAAAAATTTACTTCGAATCTGCAAAACAATGTTTAAGAAAAGTATTAGAACTGATCATTCTCTATTGTCAAGGTCAAAAGAGGTTCATGACTTAGGTTTAACCAACCTAGTCCAACAAAGGAGTCATCTTAAGCCAAGAAGCCAAAATTAGCAACTTCTTCATCATCTTCTTGTTCACTTGAGTCATCATCCCAATTAGCTTTGAAGCTTTTCTTCTTGTCTTATGCCATTTATTTTTTGTTTTTAATTTGGGGTATTTAGATTTGATGTGCCTTTGCTTCCCACATTCAAACCAAGTCATTTCATTATTCTTTTCCTTATTGTTGGATGATGATGTTTTCTTGAAGTTCCTTCTTTCCTTTTTTCTCTTCATGGCTCTTTAGACCTTCTTGAGAGCATAGTAAGTTCTTCTTCTTCCTTCTCACTCTCATCACTTCCATTAGAGCTTTCTTCCACCTCTTTATCTTTGCTATATTTGAGAGGAAGAGTCTTCTTTTCTCCTTTTTCTCCTTAGGATCTCATCAACTTCATTTTTTCATCCTTTTTAAGCATCATCTCATGCGTAAAGAGTTTGCCAATGAGAACATCAGTTGGCACTTTTCTAATCTCTTGATTATACTCTTATATGCTATATACAATTGCCCTAAATTTCTCCATATAAAGCATCTTGAGGATTTTAGTTTTTACCTCATGATTGGTGAGAACTTTTCCAAACTTCTTCATGTTGTTAACAATGGCAAAGAGTCTGTTTGTCATGTCGGTGACTGATTCATTCTCCTTTATTATGAAGAGTTCTCATTCAATCACACACATTTTCAATTTACTAGACTTCATAAGTGGTGTGCCCTCATGGTTGTTCTCTAGAGCTTTCCATATTCTATGTGTGATTTGACAAGGTTAAACTCTACCAATTTCTTTTCTTGACATGGAACTTAAGAGAATCTTCATTATCCTCTTATTCTTCTCATTTACCTTTTTGTGTGCCTTTACCCATTTTTCTCTTAGGACCAATTCTTCATTATCATTCACTACTTTGGTGGGTAGCTTCCATTCCTTTACAACTATGTCCCATAGATCCACCACATCACTATTGATGTAGATCTTCATTCTATACTTTCAATGAGTATAATTGGATCTATTAAAGAAAGGTTTAAGGTAAAAGTGGATTCCTTGTTGTACCTTTAATCTTTTCTCACACAATTAAGATTTAAACTGAGACTAAGCTCTAATACCTATGCACCAAGAAGTAGGGATCGAATTGGTGGAAATTTTAAAATTTTGATGGTTAAATAAATAAAGCAAAATTAAAAGAAAAAGTACAAGAAGAGTAGATGCAAGAAATTTGTAGTAGTTCAAGTGTTAACTAACCCTACAACTACTCCCTAATTCTCCAATTAAGTATTTCACTAACTCTAAATAGTGTTTTACAAGCTCACACCTAACTTCACACGGTGTGTTTTACAAGGCTCACACACAATCTTATAAGTATTTTTTCAAGGCTCACACTTAACCTATACAAGAGTTTTTCTTTGTAAGGATTACTTTAAAACCTAAATCTAATGGTGTTTAATGGCTCACACCAAACCTTAACAACTCAAGTACAAAGGATTTAATACTAAAGAGTTGAGAAATAAAATTACAAGAGTTTGGCCATAATAAATTATTGTTCTCTTGCATCTAAAACCATTTGGTAGAGTATTTATAGGTTCTTAC
This sequence comes from Omphalea diandra, assembly GCA_949677035.1. Taxonomy (NCBI): domain Eukaryota; kingdom Viridiplantae; phylum Streptophyta; class Magnoliopsida; order Malpighiales; family Euphorbiaceae; genus Omphalea; species Omphalea diandra. Next base: position 6,815 of record CATIWR010265552.1, on the reverse strand, counting down.
CACCAAAAAGTTATTACAAATGAAACTATGTCCAAATTTATAAAGTTTATGGCAAAATCCTATAGTTAATGTTTATCAAATGAATGTCATAGTCATTATAGGTAAACAATGGTCGTAATTTGCATTTCACTCTAGATTTTACTTAATCCCAGTTGAGATCTTCAATTATGCCTAACATCTAGTTACATGTGGCACTCTAGCATTGGTTCTTTCAAAAATTAGCCATTTAATCCCTTTAAAGAAGGTTGAAGGTTGTGGTCATGAGTTGGGAGGCTTAGATGCGACATCCACCATAAAATGGACTGAGATATTCGAGATTTTGATTAAGGAAAATCATGGTCGCCATCATTTGGTTGTTGTCATGACTTTTATGCTTTTAACAGGTCCTTTAACATGTGGCTTTGTCTGGTTGAATGTTTAGAATCCCTCCTATTTTAATTTGAAGATATTAATTGTTATCCCTACTATGATTCCCACCATGAATCAATATAAAAGCTTTTGTTTCCAAGTGTTCTTATGATAGTGGTAGCTACTTATGAGATAACATTTGCAATTTAGGAGTAACTTTTCATAGTTTGAGCTTTTTACTTTCGTTCAACTTTCAATGAGTTCGTAACTTATTTCTTACAAGAACAACACATAAAATTAACATTATAACCTATCTATATTGTCAAGTTCAAAAGAGAGTTTTGACTTAGGTTTGACCAACCTAGTACAACATAGATTAACTAGATTACGTTATGTGTAGAAACCACCTCTTACTTTATTTTGTTTAATGGAGAATGTGTTGGCCCTATTACTTTTGGTAAAAGTTTTTGATAAGGTCACCCATTATCCCCATACCTCTTTATTTTATGCTTAAAAGGTCTAACTATTTTAATAGCTCAAAAGTGAAGCTCTATTCATGGTTGCAGGGTGTGTAGAAGTGCGACTACAATTTCTAGTTTGTTATTTATTGACGATTATTTTATTTTCTTCAAGGCATCAATAAAGGAAAGTCATGCTATAAAGCAAATTCTCTTATCATATGACGCTATCTAAGGTCAGTCTATAAATTTCCAAAAATCGAGCATTATGTTTAGTTTTGATGTTAGTTTGGATAAGTAAGATGAGCTTATTCTATTTTGGGTGTTTCTAATCCTTTGAATTCAAGCAGATATTTAGGTCTTCCTTTTCTAATAGGACGATCGAAGAAAGTTATTTTTCACTTTCTTAAGGAGAAGTTATGGAAGCAATTGTAAGGTTGAAGTAAAAAAAAAAATTATTACCTCCGACTGGGAAATAAATTCTTCTTAAAATACAAGTCATCCCTACTTATTGTATGAGTACCTTTATGTTGTCGATTTCTTTTTGCGAGGAGCTTTAGTGTATTGTGAACTCTTTTGGTAGGGTGCTTGTTTTGATGGTTCCAAAGGAATTCGCTAACATAGTTAGGATGCTCTTTATCAATGGGAAGAAGTTGGTGGATTAGGGTTCTAAGATTTACATGGATTTAATATAGCCTTACTGGCTAAATAAAGCTATCAACTCATGTCCCAACCACATTTTCTAGTGGCTCATATTTTCAAAGTGAAAATTTTTAATGATACCACCTTTTTTGCTTCATCTCTTGCTTCGAATCTAAGTTTTATTTAGCGTAGGGTGTGGTGTGTGAAAGCAATTTTAGAGAATGATTGTCGATGGCACGTTGTGGATAGTCGGCAAATTCATGTATGACATGATTCGTGGTTAAGACATAATCTGGATTTCAGGGTTGATCTGAGGCATCATTCGGGTATAGAGAGTTTATTGGTTAAAGACTTCATAAAACCTGGTGGCCATTGGAATTGTCATCTTATACAAGTCTCTTTTCTCTCCATAAGATGTTAACTTAATAACTAATATCATCCTTCCTTTGAGGTCAAGTTTAGATCGACTTTTTTAGAATTTTGTAGGGGATGGAAGGTGTTCAGTCAAGTCAAGTTATTGAGTTTATATGGATAGTTAGGTGCCAACTGGAATATCATTCATGATTAGAGGATGGAAAAAGCTTTAGAATCTTGGAGTCTCTTCTAAAGTTAAAAACTTCCTTTGGAGATGATGTGATGATTGGCTTCCTACCTGTGCTCATTTGATTCTTAATGGGATTGACACTCCTTTAACTTATGTTTTCTACAACAATGATGTTAAGCATGTGTGGCCTTTGTTCCTTGATTGCTCATATGCGCAAGCTTGTTGGAATCATGCCGAGACTGTGATTTCCACTACCAGGTTGGAGGAGTTTTATCAGTGGTTTTTAGTGTATTAGAAGCTGGTTCTCTAGAGTTAGCAACTAAGGTATCAATGATCCTTTGGGTTATATGGAATCATCGCATTTGGGATATATGGAATCAATGCAATAAATGTTTGTAGAAATAGTGTTGTCGTGCCACTTCACAAGCTGGAGCTTCGTCAATAGAATTTTTAAAGGACTGGAAATCTGCTTTTTTATCTAGATGTGTTGCAGCGTGCTTTAGTAGTTAGACTGGCTTAAACTCAAGTTGGCAAAGACCCGAGACTAGTTGGATCAAATGCAACTTAGATGCAACTTTTTCATTAGCTTCTCTCAACGTTGTTATTGTAATTATTTTTCTTGATGATAAAGGACAATTTATGCAAGGGAAGTCTCTTTATCTTCATGACATTGATCTGCACGGGAAGTTGAAGCTTTAGGGATGAAAGAGGCTTTTTCGTGGCTTTTAGAATAGAGACTGAGGAAGGTGGCCTTTGAATTGGATGTGAAGGATGTTGTGATTGCTTTTCATTCAACTTCTGAAGATCTTTCTGATTTTAGAAGTTTAATTGTCGATTGTTCTTTCCTTAGTAAGCAAGGAATTGACTTTACTCTGACTTTTTGTAAAGAGTATGCAAATGGGAGCGCTCATTGTCTTACTAGAGTTATCCATTTAAGCACTTGTCCTTGCAACCTCCTTCCCTTTTAAAGGAAAGATTGCTTCCTGATTTGACTAGTGCCTAATAAAGTACTCTATTTCTCTAAAAAAAATATATAATTAAAAAAATTAATAAACTCACTTTGATTTTATATGATCTATTAAAATATATATCTTTTTTAACGATGATAGGTTAATTAAAAAATAATAACGTTAAAAAAAGAATTAAGATCAAAACTAACAAATCTAATAATTTTAAAAATAAATACAAAAGAATAATAAAATTTTTGTTCAACATTCTTCTTTTTTGTTGACTTTTATATTTTTTTTCTACATATAATATTTTTTTGCTAAAATTATAAATTTTTTTGGATTCTTTTAAACAAAAATATTAATTTACAAAATCAGTTATTTGTCGTCTAAAATATATATATGTAAGAAAAAAAACTATATGTTTTGATGAAGAATATATGAAATAAGAAATATGTTTTATGTAGAATATATGAAATAAGATAATTGAATTCACATTGGCCCTGTTTAACAACTCATATTTTGAAAAATTTCAATTGAAAATAATTTTATTTTAATAATTTTTTTAAAAATATATATTTAAAAAAATTCAATTCTATCATTTAAAAAAAGAAATGATTTAATTAGAAAATTAAATTAAGTCAAAGCCATAATATTTTGAGAAAATTTATTCTAATTAAAAAATTTAAATAAAATTACTCCACTATCTTTGGCATTATATTTGTTTTAAATAAATAAGGATAATTAAGAAAACAAAATAGTTTTAATACAATATAAATATAATTAAATTTTATCAATTTAAAATTTTATTTTAAACAATAAGATTATGTTAATAAAATTATTTTCTTTTCATTTCTTAAATAATTTGAAAGGATTTGTTTCAAACAGAGTCATTTAGTGTAAAAGAAACAAAACGTGTAGTTAATGAAAAAAACTTTTGAAATGGTTATAAGCACAATATTATCAAATGAAATGATAATAAATTATTAAAGTTTTGCTCAGACAGTATATTACAATAAAAATACTATTACACACTTTTAAAATATCTTCAACCACTCTTTATTCAACTTAAATTATTTATTATAAAAAGGATTGAAAAAATAGATCTTCAATCCACTTTATAACTCTAAATTATATATTAAAAAATGAGTTTGATTATTTATATGTAAAAAATTAAAATTCATTTTTTATATAAAATGTAATTTATGCAATTAAATTTTTCATACATATCAATAATTGGTATATTGTTTTCCATTGTTTTTTTTTTTTTTGGAAAAACTTTTTTCTCTTTTCACAAATTAACATTAAATGCTTTTATTAAAGAAAAAAATGAAAAGTAAAATATAAGTAATTCGTTAAATTTAAATAACTTTATTTGTTTTTTATATTTAAAACTTTTTTTAAATACTTTTTATTATCTAAAACAAGTCTTTTATTTTAAAATGTATCGTTGGAAATGCTCCTATATTACAAAATCTTGTTTACAAGATTTAACTTTTTTGCTCCAAAAGGAAAAGGAAACTTAATCACCCATTAAAAAGGTCAGAGTCGTGCTAGATATTTAACTGGAAAAATTGATAATCCGAAATTACAAAAAAAAAAAAAAAGAGTAAATAAATTTTCCTTTGCTTTCCAAAGAAATTGAAATTAATTGTGCAGCAAAATGACATCAATGATCACCGAATTTTAATTGTAATTCTTTTGTGGTTATAATTTTAAAATTTACCATATACTTCGATTATTTAGATATTATAAATATCCTATTTAAGTTTATTATCTATTTCTCAATAACCAACTCTGAAATGATAATGTAGAAACGAAACTGTCGACTCAAATTCTTTTCTCTCTTCTAATTAAATTTATACAAGCTAAAGTAAATTCTATATCAACTCAATATTGAAAGAAGAAAAGTCATACGGGAGTAATTGAAAGATTCATAAATGATATAAATGACTGATTGAGTTGTCAGCTCATTAATTGAGTGCTTAAATAATTAAATAATCAAATTATATAAATTTTAAAAATTATAACAATATAATTATAAAAAAAAGTTCAGTAATTTAATATAATTTACCTTAATCATGTATAAGAATGAGTGTTTGATTCGAAGCAAACTGAATCGAATTAAAAAGATTAAAAGTTTTTTAAATCAAAATTTTAAAATGATATGAATGGAGTCTAATCAAATTAAACCAAATCAATTTAGTTCAATTTTATCACAATTCAGTTCGGTTTAAATAAAAAATTTTAAAATATTTTTAATATAAATAATAATTTTATAGTATATTTTAAAATATTTTTAGTATAAATAATATATGTTTAGTAGATTTTATAGATTTTTAAAATAAATAATTAATTTAATGAGATTTAATCAATTGCATTTAATTTAATATAAATTCAATCTAATTTAATTTTAAATAAATTTAACCAATTGAATTTAACTGAAATTCTTTTAAACAGAATCAAATTAACTAATTTTTTTAAAAAAAAATAATAAAATTGAAATTACATTTATGAAACCAAACAATCAAATCAATTTAATTTGGACCATTTTTTTTTTATTTTTAACTAATAGTGCCCACGCCTAATTGTGGATCTTTGTGGGTCTCCAGTATACTTTTAATACACAAGTGACCCAAGTGGACGCTCGAGTGTTTAAATCATTCATTTCCTCATCTCCTCAAGTTTCGAAAAGAAAAAAAATAGTTGATGAAGGGGATACTCAGAATTTCAGACTAAATAAAAAGTCAGTGATCCTCTTTGATTCTTTTGAAATTGTTTTTCTTAGCGAACTTGTCAATGTCCTACGATGGAGCAGAAAAATATAAACACATACAAAACCGTAAGTTCTCCTTACAAGAAAAAATAACTCGTCCTTTACCGTACTGTGCTATTCAGAATCTATCATTACGTGATCAACTCTGCACATTTTAGGCATGAGAAATCTCACTAAATGAGTCTTGCAGTAACTCTAAAATCTCATTTCATTCTGTCCAAAACAAGTAACATAATATAAGACAAAACCTTAAGAATGATCTTCACGGAATCCTTGTATGAATAACCAAACTAAAGAGAGATCAAAAGAAATCTCAATACAAAGGTAAAACCCAGATAATCAAATTTGAGTATTGCAATTTTACAGTTTGGAAACTCAATTAAATTTCTGCTTTTGCAGCTCAAATATCACGTTAATTACATAGAAACAACTTTTCTTCTTCTTCTTCTTCGTGTTCAGTTCAGAAGAACTTTCATTACTGCCTAGCTAACATTTATTTCCTTTCTAGCATTTGATAGATTGACGTGCATGGGGTTCTCCAATCTAAACTCTAGCTTGCTAGACAACATCACAAACCTAAGCTACCACACAAATACATCTCCCTCTTTTCTGGGCTTACTTTAAGACAAACAAACAAAAACACCAAATTTATATAGCTTCCAACTTAATTACACAAGAATACGGGAAGCATGAACTTCTGCAAATAATGAAGTTTCACTGTTAGGGGATGGGATAAGGGCCAGGATTTGAAATCCTAATCTCATAAACTCTTGTACCACTGGATAGAAACTTGGTTATATGTAAGAAAGGAAATTAAAAAAGAACTAGAAAATAGTAATTGCATTATTAGCTTGCGGTTTAATATATACCCGTCACCTTTTAGATCGATTGCTGCAATTTGATGGTTCGAGCAAAGATTTTAGTGCAGTTTGCAAGAAATGAACTGATTCAATGCTGTTATCTTTCTCTGCTGCGATTATAAGAACGTTCCTGATTCTTCCACCGAGTGTTGCCATTTCAGCTCTCAGTGTCTTCAAATGGAGGGATTTCAATATCTCAATTAGGTCAGGCAATAGATCAGAGCGATCTTCGCAGCACAA
>CATIWR010265540.1:0-20633 GCA_949677035.1 Omphalea diandra | reverse complement strand
GGCTAATAGAGATCATTAAAATTAGTGAGATTCACATATTTTTTGTTTTAATATGTTTTTTATATTGAATAATAAATAATATAAATATAAAGTATTTTTGTGATTTAAATTTTTTTATAATCTTAGAGATTAAAAAATAATATTTTTAATATATTCTGAAAAAATATTTCTTAAAAAATATTTTTCTAAATAAATTATCTCATAAAATAAATAGAGTCTTAATCTAGTTAAAATTTTTATGGGTCTACCTATTGACATAGAAATATTAGCTCGAGTATTTATTCAATTTAACCAGATATCTAATCTATTCTACAAAGAGAAAAACACAATTTGATATAGTTGGGGTCTATTTTTTATTTATATCTATAGGAACCTATTCAATTGTTTAATTGTTTGAAGGTTGATGAATTGAAATATATTTGCTAAGATTTTCTTTTCTTGAAAACCAGCCGATCTTATAAACCACTAAAAGGAATTAATTACATCTCTAAGTAAGATATCACAAGGAAACTCGGTGTTTCTTGCCAATAATGAAAGCTAGCATAAAAGCGAGAAGCTTTTGCTAAAACATTGACTCCTCGTTGGCTTGCCTTCTAACAAGCGAAATTGAAATCTTGACGTAATCTTTAAGTAATAATTTATATGCAGTTCAATATTAATATACAAATAAATATCATTGTGCATATATATTAAAATATATGTAATTCAATATTAATATATATAATTAAAGACTAGATATACATACAGTTTAATATTAATATACATTAACATGAATCCATAATATAATTTGCAAGCAAAATCCAGAGTTATCCACAGCTGAAAACTGAATCGCATCCACCCCAATTTTAGCATCCACCTCCACTTCGACATTACTAAAACCCATGTTTCTCATTCAACCCAAGGCTTTTAACAGACCACTCGCTTCAGCCACATCGGCTCGAAAAAAAACCAGCCTTCGTATCAGACAACTCAGCTACGAACTGGCCCTTAACAATTTTTTTTTTTTTTAAAAAGAAACAACTGCTTAAATTATTTGATATATTTTTTTTTTAATTTTTTTTTCTTAATGTTGATAATTTTAATATTGAAAATCACCATCTTTAACGACTGCCACGTCGTGCAATTATGACCTTGTTGAAGAGATATAGCCCAAAAGTAAATCATTTTTCCACTATAAGTGCCAGCTAAAAAATATTTGGTATAATGATTAGTTATAAATAATAAAATTATATAATAAGAAATTGCGTTGTAAAATATCAAATTAGTAGTTAATTAAAATTTTAAATTAAAAAATAACCATAAGTGTAAAGTTAGCCATCTATTATACAAATAGAATTTGTCTGCATTAAATATATCATATTAGACTAATAAAAACTGCACATAATTAAAATTACATATCAATGTCTTTAGATTTGAAAAAAAAAATATTTATTTGTCATTATTTTATTGACTTGTATGAAGATATATGTCCATATATAAGGGGTTGGGCAAAATTTTCATGCATAGCAAGTCACTCTATATAAAAATTTATTTATACTAAATTTAATTAATAGAACAGTTAGGAAGTGTTATACTAAATATATTAGATATCATAATGCATCGCTATATTATTTATTTAAATGGTTAAAGAAATTTACTAATTCTAAATTATTTGGATTTGATAAAAAAATATAAATTTAATTTTTAATAATAAATATCTCGATTAATGTTTTGATATCCTTAGTGTCCAACAAAAAGAATAAGGGTATAACCTCAAAATGTATATATCCATCTGACTTAGAGCACAAATATTAAACAAATTTAACAATAAATAGTTCTAAATTATGAGATTGACGATAAAATATTAAAGTGTACAATCTTTAAATGCATATCCAATTGACTTTAGAGCATAAATATTTATTCAGATATAACTGATGTCTTAGTCTAACAACAAAATATTTAAGAATAGATACCATAATTTGAATTTCACCAATGTATTTTTTTCTTTTTAATAAAAAAAAATAAAATATGATATCCCTACCATCTGAATGTATGAAGCTGAGAATAAAATGTTAAGTTGTGATACTTTTACTCTCCTATAAAAAAAAATGTATAACCTTAAAATACAGATATATCCAAGTAGCTTAGAACACAAATATTAGAACGCTGCAGACTGATATAGAATGTTAATATCCTGATTATTATTCAATAAAAAATAAAATAATAAATGTATAATATCAAAATGCATATCCAACTGGCTTGAAGCGACACGACAATAAACTAAATAACACCAATCAGCGATAAACAACAAAAGCATGGAAACATAACTACTAGAAAAAGTCATCAAAGACTAAAAGAAAACGAGTTTTCTTCCCTTGTTTCTTTCTTTCATCCTATACTACTCATTCGTTTTCCCTAGTTTCGTTTTTTCTTTGACGTCCTCTAATTTGGTTATTCCTTCCTTCCTCTCCCCCCCCTCCATAGCACCTCACCTTCCATGGCATGCAAACAACAATAAACTTGATTCTTTCCGCTCAACCAAACAAAATCAAGAATGGGTTCGTATCAAGTACTCGATTCTTCTTGTTCCTCGTCTTCTATCAATATTCGGCGAGGCTTGTCCAAGTCACAAATGTTCCTCCACAAGATTTTACAAATCATTGCTTCATACCCACCTCAAGAAACCTCGTCATCGTCTTTAGATCATCAAATTCTTGAGTGTAAGGAGAATAGGGGCCGTCTGCACGGTATAGATTTGAACATGGAGTTTTGCCCATGGCCGCCGGAAGTAGCAGAATCCCAGTGTTTAAGTGCTTCTAGCAATGTTTCCATGGCGGAGAAGAGCTCCGAAGGGGAATGTGATCCTAAAGATGGAACTGATTCATCAATAATAATAGATAAAGAATCTCGTAGCGTAGAAGTTTCGCAAGCTACGAATCTTGAAGCCCAAGATTTCAAAGAACAGGAGAATCTTGATGTGACGGCGCCGGCGATTCAAGAACAAGAAAAGGGGAAGAAGAGTGATTGTTTTTCCCTTCTAGTTGAAGCAGCAGAAGTGGTTTCGGGTATGGTGGAAGACACAAAGGAGGAAAAAGAGAAGAACCCAAGTGAAGAAAAAGAATCTGAAGACGGTGATGGTGATGGTGGCCGGTCGTCAACGAAAAGGAGCAGCAAGTGTTGGGTGGTGGATATGTACACGGATTCCAAAGACATACCGCCGGTGGTCAGATCAAAGCGAGGGCGGAACCAGGTGCTGCCGTCAAGATACAGAGATTCTGTTCTTCTTGGGCCGTGGAAGAGGCTGCCGCCGCCGCGAAGACCAGGGGCCGCATCCACGGTTTCCACCAGAGGAGGTAAATTAAACAATGAGAAACAAATAAACAGTGAAAGTTAAAATTAAATTATGCATTTAGTAAATTTGTTTTTACGTGTTTTGTATGGTCGTTTTGCAAACGGCAGCTGAAAATTACCACATAAAATGTGTAATATTTTTAGGGAAAGGAATATGTTTCTTGTTTTTAGCTCCTATTGTAATATTTTAAGGGTTTAAGGAGTAGTTGCTTTTAAAGAATGTTATCTACAGAGACATGGAGAATTGGTGAAGTAGAATAGAAGAATAAGAAAGAGGAATCAAAGGGTAACACAAAATCCTTCTACTTTGTTGATTCCATAGTTTGATTCCTTTAGAAATTTGGAAAATTCAACTACTAGAATAACTATATTTAACTTAAATAATATAGGAGTGTTTTTATATTTAGAACAAAAAATAATATAACGACAAATTTACTAGACAGTGTTATAGACAAGTATCTTATGTGTCTTGGATGGATATATAAGCCTATCATATACATCTTATTTGCTTGAAATTTATAACGAAATTTTCTATTTCCTTTCTTTAACCCTTTTTTTTTCTTTTGTTTATTTGTCATTTTGGTGAATTAAATGAATAGAATTTGTTTACTTGTATCTTATTGTTTATATTGAAAGTCTTGGGTTTTATTTTTTTGATATATTTAAGATTTTTTAAATAATGACATCTTAAAATTTTTAACTCTTTTTAAATTCTTGCATAGGTATCAAATCATTGCATTATTAGCTAATAATTTCTTTTCCACTTTAAATCATTTAATATGTTTGTAAGATGTTTGACCTGAAGAGGAAAAAAGATTTTTTTGACCATTCAAAATTGTACGCAAAAACCCAAGGGTAGCAATTTTTTTGGTTAGTAAAGTATGTGTAAAAATGAAAAGAATTGATACTATATATATATATGATGAGAGAAAACAGACACTAAGATCATATAAAATAAAGAGGAAAATAACTTTTTATAAAGGAATAATATCTAGTGACTTTCAACAATTTCTTTAGAATATAAATAAAAAAGACAAGGAATTGTATTTAAAAAAATAAAATGAATACAAAAGCTAAGTCAATTATGTAGTTTGCAAAAAAAAATAAAATTATTTCCTAGTCTATATATCTTTTTTAAGCTTTGCTACAATAAAAGAAATATATATTTCTTAGATGGTTAATTAAAATTGAAATTTTCTTTTGGTAACGGTCTTAAAAGTATATTTTTATATCGATTTAATATATTTAAAAATAAAATTAAGTAAATTGGAAAAAATAAACCCTTTTAACTATTCACATGAGAGTTTGATGCAATAAAATATGGTTTTGTGGAAGGAAGGGGAATGTTAATGGATGCAATGTAGGTGGACCTTTAAAGGCATAAAAAAGATTCACTATGACTATGAAATGCATGCGCATTTTGAACCACTTTAATTAATCAAGGAGAAAAAGGTTGTAATTTATGGTCAAATTGATTGCCTATTGTTAGCTTCATGACTGACATTTTCGAAAAACTATGACCCACCTTTGAAAAATTAGGAAAAAAAAATCTTATTTTAAGAATTTTTTGATAATTTTTAAATTTTAATATTAAATTTCATTAATAAATGTGATTTTAATCTCTTAATATCATAAAAAAAAATAATAATATCATGTGATAAATTTTATTTGCTGATATGTACAGTTTATTATATTAAAAAATTATTAATAAATATATTATTTAATTAAAATAATCACAAATAAATTTAAGAAAATAAAATTAGAAAAAGAAGAATTAAATTATTTTCTTTTTTTTAATCAATCAAACACAATAATTAAAAAAAAAATCCTAAACACTAATCTCAAAAAAAAAAAAATAAAATTGTCACCATCATCACAAAAAAGCCATCCAGCATTTTCCACGTACACGTTCACCTTAAATGTGCAAAAGAAGTAACATCTCTGAAATGAATGACTCGTCTCCAACTCATCACCCATGCGATGACCTTTCTTGCCCCAACACCGTTATCCGTCATGACATCACCGTCGCTTCACACCATATATAACTTATGTTTTTCCCCCCACCAAAATCACGAGTTATTAGAATGAAAATTCTTGACTCACCTAAAAAAATAAAAATCGTTTTAAAATTAAAAAATTTAAAATAGCTTAACTCGAATATAATCCTATATGTTTTATAAGTTAATTTTAAATTATTTGATTCGCAAATCAACATGTTTAATCTGATTTAAATTATTTAAAATATTTTAAAATTAAAATAATATTGTTTTTCATTTTTTTAAAACATAAATTTTATAAATGACACTACTCAACTTAATTCAAAACTTGAAAAATGACTTCACACGACTTGATTTGTCCACAACTCAAAATGATTTAATATGGATTCATCCATAATAAGACATATCTTAAAATTATTCAATTCAAAATCGATCTATCTAATCCTAGTCCACTTATTTGTTATCTCCACGAGCTATGATGGGTTCTCGAAGCCGTTGAACATGATGGAGGGTAGGGTGAGCAAAAATTAGATCGAATTGAAAAAATTGACTGAACCAATGTTATTCGATAAGTTCGATTTGATTCTTTAGTGAAAATTGATTCGATTTTATTTTAATTTTAAAAAATATTCAATTTTAAGTTTTCAATTCAGTTTTTTATAATAAAAAATTTTAAAAATCAAACCAATTTAAAATACATGTTATTTAATTAAATTGAATCAAACTCAATTAAAATTGTATAGATTTTGATTTGGTTTTGTTCGGTTTGTAGACTTATAAAATTCGATTTATTCAATTTTTTCAAAATTTTAGTTCAGTTTAGTTTAAAAAATATGTATTTGATTTTGATAAAAAATTGAACTAAATAAATTGAACTGACTGAATGTTCATCCCTATTGAAGGGTCGTGGATCACAACATCATCCACTTTTTCTTTACAATTTTTTTTTATGAGTCTTTAATTTTGGAATTTGCAGTACAAAACTTCTGAAATTGGAAATCTTTTTGAAAAAGATTGTAGGTTTTGAAAGTTTAATGTCAATGTAAGGGTTGCTGGGTTAAGAAAGAATTCATTGAGTTTGCTTTTGTGTGTATTCTTTGTTTAGATAGAATTTCTTCGTTTCTGATTTCAAAACATTCAGATTTTCTTTATTTGTAAGTTTGACCTGAATCAGTGATTAAATCTTTGACCTGTTAGGACTAAATGTGCTTGAAATTTTTTTTTCCTCCATGAATGATGAGAAAGAAAGGTCGGAGATAATGTAGAATCTTTAATGAAAATTTTGCTCAGTTCATGTTAAAGAAAGCCTAGACTTATTCCACTTGGAAACCATGGTGGAATCATCAGATGGGTATTGGTCTGTAAATGTTGAGTTCATACGATAATCTCTCCGTCCAAAGATTCTCATTTGGAACAGATTAAACTGTGGTAAAAAAAAAAAAAAAAGAATCTTTCCATATCCATTAAAATTACATATGATTGCTTCATTCTAATGATAAAAATGTAATTTGAGAATATAAATTTTTGATATTTGATTTACAAGGAATTATTGTACTCCCAAAAAAAATTAATTTTTGAGATCACAAGTCGCACTCTTATATCCCCCATTAATGTGCTACAATTACATTTTCATGGTTATAGAAAAGTAAATTTTAATGTCCTTAAAAATTTCTATATATTTTCAATAAATAAATGATCATGCTCATTTCCTGAATATATTTTTAAGATTCATTGTAAGAATATATATATATATAATCTAAACAATAGAACACAAAAAAAAATTAGAAAATAAATTATTGTATACTATTATAAAAAAAAGTTAATTTATAAATTTTTTAAAAAATCTAAATCTAAAATTTATCTATTTGTTTAAAATTTATATATTTATTGATATTTTTATTTATAAACAATTAATATTCAATAATAATAATAATTTTATTAAATATTTAATATTAATCAATAAATTGCAGCTAATAACTAAGTAATCAACAACAATAATAGTATCTAATAATCAATAAGTAACTAGTATTTTTAGAATCGGATCAGATCAACCACCAAACTAAAAATATTAAGAACCAACTAATGATTCAATTGGATTAGAGTAAAAAATGATTAGCTAAAAAAATAGTCAAATTCAACAAAATTGATCAACGAAAATCAGATCAAACTAGTTTAATTTAAAACTATGTTATTTTATGAAAAAATTTAAAAATTTCTAAAAATTGAACGACTTTATTTTAAATTTAAAAGTTAAAAATAATTCCAAAAATTATACTATTACTTATCATATTGTACTATTTTCTATATAATTTTTTAAATATTATTTATATATATTTTTAAATGTTTTAAAAATGACCAATTGAATTAGATTAATTGAACCAATCAAATTAAAAATTGGACAACTCATTGATTCAGTCACCAATCAGCTTTTAAAATCATTACCAATAATAATAGTTAGTAACCAACAACAACAAGAAAAACCAAATAGATTTTAAAAGAATCTGAAATCAAATTTTTGCCTATCAAATGGTACCTAATATAATATTGTTCCCCCTCATATTTAGATTTACTTACCCTTATCAAAATCCATTAATTACAAAAATATATTTTTACAAAATTAAGTTTTTAACAATAAATTATTTATAATAGTAAATAATAATAAGTACCATGAAAACAATAAATAAACATTAAAATAATTTAATCATAATATCTATGCTAATAAATAAAAATTATTACAAATTAAAAGTCAATTATAATTTTATTTATTACTTGGTTGTTATAATACAATAAACTAAGAAAAACAATATAAGAGTTATAATTAATATATATACTTGACATATCAACAACAATAGCTAATATAATTTTATCATTATCAACTAACACCTACTTATGTTGCGCATAAACGAAAACACGGAAATGAAAAAACATAAAAATAAATATAGAGATATGAAATTTTTAAAAATTTATAATAAAAATATGAAAGAAACATAAAAATAAAAAAAACGCAAAAATATTTCTAAAACAAACATGAATAAAAGTTTTTGTGCCGCATTGCTGCCGACAATTTAACCAAATAAACCTATAAAAGGAATACGGAGCACCAGTTACATCATCTTCTTATATAATGGGCTCCAACTAATTTCTCCTATATTACTGGATATGAGATTGGGCTTTAAAGTACACCTGATTCTGAATTACTAGCAAAGGCTTCTTGATTGCATTTAAAGGATTTGGAGGAGCATTTTGGAAGAGGAATTGATATATTTATTTTCAGAAGAACCATCAAAGTGAGCAATTTAAGGATCTCCTCTGCCTTGGTTTTTTATTGTCTAATTACCTATGGTGAAAGAGGAAATTTGTGAATAATTGATATTAAAGATGACAATAGGGTAGGGATTCGTCTCAACTGAGCAAAGAATTTTCACTCTCTTTCTCCTATGGAGTGAGAGTAGGAATTACACTCTACTCCGTAGGTCTTCATAAAGACCTTCAAAATGGATTTTGTGGGAATCCAAAAAATTTAAATATATTTTTATATTTATTAGATGTACATATAAATAATTGACCTATATAATTATATATTTTTATATAGTTATTAGTTTATAGCATAAAATATTTTTTTATAATTTAATAAATTATATCTTTAAAAAATATTTTAAAAATAATAGAAAAATAAAAAACTTTATCTTGCAGAAAATCCCTTCAAATGCAGGAACAGACGAAACATTCTCTCCATTAAGAAAACAAACGAAAGATTAGGGATAGCCCTCCACCCTGTCCTATTGTCATTCGTAACTAAAATTATGTAACAAGAAACAAAATTTTGGATTAAGTATTTGATTTTTCTCTTATTTTTACTTCTCTCTAATTTTACCTATTTTCTAAACTAAGCCTAAACATTCTCCCTTTTGTCAACCTACATGAAATTCATTTACGAGAGAAAAATTCATTGTTCTCCATATATGACGGGAAAATTATATTCTTTTATAATTAATTAAATCTAACATATAAGGAAATAATGCACTTTACACTCATATATTTATGAGATTCATCTAAAATCATGAGTAAATCTCATATTCTCGTTCATTATTTTTTTAAATGCTGAGTTCATATGATAATTTCTCCATCCAAAGATTTTAGGCCAAACTCATAAATTTCCTCTTGAATTTTTATGGATTGATCAGTGTGACACCTCAACTTCACGAGTAATCAATTTAACACTTAATATTTTATTTTGAATCTATTAAATACCCTATCAGAGTACCAAAATAAGATTACTTACACGCGTTTATTTTCATGTCAATTAGACCAAAACATCTTTGTCTTTACAAAGTTAGTGAACATAATATTAGTTATCATAATTCTAAATTTCTATAAATACAAATTTATATTTCAAACTTAAAGTCAATCCTAGATATAAGGATAAACATTTTCAATATGAAAAATCCAAAACTTAAAGGTGATGCTCTTGGGTTCAACCCCACCATTCGTGGATCCCTTCATTAAGTGATTACTCATGATGGCTCTATTAGCAGCACTATTTTTCTTTTTTTTGTTAATCCTACCATAGAGATATATACATTTAACTTCCTTAAAAGAAGCACCAAAGTTCAATCACTTCAATACCAATTACGACCTCCTGAAATGAAAGCCAAACTTTAAAACACATCAATATCAGAATTCCAACTTGGTTAAGGTTCTAAAAGGAGAGTTATAAAACAACAAAGCATAACTAAGCTTTTCATATCACAATATAAACAAGCAAAAGTGAATATAATGGCCCAAGGAAACTCCATGCATAAATCAAAGTTTGTGGTATCACAATTCACAAATGAAAGTTGCATTCTTTTTTTCTTTAAAAACTATCAGGCGGGTATGATTAACACAAACTATTACAAATGAACAAAATCCAGACCCAAAAGAGTAAAGAACGAAGTG
The DNA here is from genome assembly GCA_949677035.1 of Omphalea diandra. Classification (NCBI taxonomy): domain Eukaryota; kingdom Viridiplantae; phylum Streptophyta; class Magnoliopsida; order Malpighiales; family Euphorbiaceae; genus Omphalea; species Omphalea diandra. The sequence goes on along the minus strand of CATIWR010265540.1, from coordinate 10,368 downwards.
ATACAATTCATATGAAAACCCTCACAAAATTCATTATTTAAGTGAGCAGATATCTACAAACCTAGTTGTTGAGAATAAAAAGAATAAATTGATGAAATTGATCTATTTCACTGCTCCCAATTCTTTTACTTCTTCTTTGTTGGGCAATCAAACCTTATTCTCTAACTAAAATAGATGCTAAATGAATCGAAAAGACGAGAAATTTGATTATTCCTCTTCTAGTTCAAGATCAAACCATCGTTATTAATTGAATCACTTCTCTTTTCTTCTCCTCCTTTAATGGAATTGAAAGTAATGCTCGAATCGAAAGACAACACGACACTGTTGGTTGGGCATTAATATGAGATAAATATATTTAGAAGAAAATGATACTAATAACAGTAAAGCAGAGAAAGCCATTTGATACAAGGAATTATGGAATACTTGAAGAAGTGGGTTTTTGTTAGAAGCTTAAATTAAGAGAATTTCATTGCAAATCCATACAAAAAAAAAAACATAGAGAGATGACCTGAGAGTTAAACGGAAAAAAAGTTTGCAAAGAGAGAAAGTGAAGTTTATTAAACAAAGAGCATTATTGTCCTCCGTTTGAACATGGACTAAATAACCATAATAAATAATTTTTTATGTTAGTTGTCCTAAATTTTATATTAGGTATTTATATGTTCTTCGAACTAAATATGAGGGGTCAATTTACACATTTTCTTTATTTTTTATTTGAATGAGTTTATCAAAATTTGAAAAATGACTTTTTGTTTTCAAAACATGAAGTCATGTTCCTGAAAAATACTTTAATTTTTCTTTTGACCAAAAAATATTTTTCGTTAATCAATTTTTCTGTATATATCAAACAGAAAAAAAATGCAGAAAATGTGTTTCTAAAAATATTTTTTGTGAAATAAACTGAGTCTTAATATCCAATATTTCATTCAAACAACACAAATTTATAACTTTAGTATAACTAATATATATCACCACACTTATAATTAAATCTAAAAATGTTAGTTACACTAAAATTTTTAAATTTATATTATTTGAATTAATTATTGAGAATAATTTAATATTAAGTATCTAATAAATAAAGAGAATGAAAAAAATTATATTTTGACTCTTAGTAAATTATAAAAAAAATATTACATTGGTTAGATTGAGAAAAAAATTAAATATTTTTTAGTCTGAAAAAATTTAGTGGATTTTATTTTTTTTAAAAAAATTTCATGAGAATTTTCAAAATTACTTTTACTATTTCAAAATAAAAAATATTTTATTAATAAATATAAAAATTAATATTATTTTATTTTATTTTATATTTTTATTAAAAGTTAAACTTACTAGCCTAAAAATAAAAATATTAATCTAATTAGAAATACCTTTGAATTAGATTAGATCAATTAAAAAAAAGTTAAGTGACCTAAAATCTAGCTAAAGAATAGATTTAAAATGAAAGTAAAATTTATGCACTTCATTATAGGAAATAAAAATTGAGATATATTAAAGTAGTTATGTAATTCCTTTGATATTTGTTCTTGAAAAATAAGATCATGGGAAAGTTCAAATTATACCAATTGCACTTATTATATATATTTTTTTTGATATGAGAAAAAAGAATATGCTAAAAAAGAAAGAATCGTCACTTTCACATCCAACAATGTTAATTCCTAATGGTATCTACCTATGTGAAAACAATATTGTATATGTTTCAATTGTCAAGTTCTTGTGCATTGATATTAACATCTTTATTGCAAAATTTTCATATTGCTAAGTAGTTTCTTTAGTGATTTTTCAACATGCACCTCATATGTCAAAGATTCATGAATAGGCAAGAAATCTTAGTAGAAAACTCAAACATTTCTACCATTCATTATAGTTAAAGCATAAAACTACAAGATGAGAACATGTGACCAAGTCTAACATGATGTTTGTAATCTTAAGTTTCTACTATGTGCATGGAAAATTCATAAACTTCAGTATCCATCACACTTCAAATTAGAAACTCTTCCTTTAGTTGACATTTATGTACTGTGGTCCTATCAATTGAATGGTTCAAGAACAAACCTTCTTTTGTCTCCATGAATTCATAGAATCAATCATCAATTTGCATGGTAAATAACACTAATGTTCGATAAATTTTGGCTAGAATTTTATAGTGGGAAAAGTCTTAATTTTTTTTTTTATAATTTAGTCCTTTGAGTTTTATTGACATTTTATTATTAAGGTATGATTCACAATTTCTAGGCCAAATTAACACCATAATGCTTATTAATTGTGAAAATTTAAATGGGAGTAAGAAAATAATATAGGATTAACAGGTAGTAAAAAAATTCATAAATTTCACTATCCTTCACATTTCAAATTAGACACCCTTCTTTCTAAGTGTTCATGTTGGCCGTTTATGTATTGTGATCCTATCAATTGAATAGTTCAATATCAAAACTTTTTCTATCTATACAATCAATAATAAATTTTTAGGTACTAAACTTTGGCTATAATTCCATTGTTGTTAAAATTCTTAATATTTTTTTACAATTTAGTCCTCTGAGTTTCATTAACATTGTATTATTAAGGTATGATTCATAATTTTTTGGCCAAATTAACATCACAGCGCTGATTAATTGGTGTAAATCTGAGTAAGAGTGAAAAAAATAATGTGGAATTAAAAAATGTCATAAAAAAAACAATGAGTCGGCACTCTAATCGCCATTTCAACATCTGACACTAATTTGACTAAAAAATTACTAATCGTACTTTAACAAAATACTAATAAAATTTTAATGATTAAATTGTAAAAAAGATTGACAATATGTGACCATAATAAAATTTTAAACAAAGTTGAATGATCATTAATGCTATTTACCTCAATTTTTATATATTGTTGTGAATATCACATATTGATCGGTGAAGTGACATCATATATCATCACAAGCAAGATGATCATACCAAATAGGTTTTAATCTTGTATTATATTAGTTACATCTAACATATAGGCTATATTTTCTTCTTAAAAAAATAATAATAATATAGGTATATTCAGATTAAGAATATATCAATGTTTTTAAAATTGAATTGAAGATTAAATTAGTCAGTTGACTAATTTTTTTAATAAGTTTAATCGATTTGATCAATTGAGTTCAATAAATTATTTTTTAAAATCTTTTAAACATATTTATATAGTACTTACAAAATTTGTTTAAAAAATACTATAATATAATAACAAATTAAAAATATTTAAATATTTAAATTTTGAGTAAAATAGTATAATTTTTATAAATTTTTCATAAAATTATATGATTTTAGATTGAGTCAATTTGATTTAATTTCTAAATTGACTAATTTTTGTTATCTTGTTCGTTTTTTAATACATTAATATTTTAAAAAATCTCTGATCTAATTTGTGCGTATAAACACTACATATATGGTACAAAAACGTAACAATTTTTTTCTTTTCAAGTATTGAAAAGAAAGATGAATGACTGGTGAGACTTTATCAAACATGATGTCTAAAAATTCAACTTGTAGATATTGAAGCTGTCTTTAAAATAGTACAGTTACGAATCCGAAACGCAGTCACCTTTGATCTAGAAAAAAGAAAATCTATGATTGCTATAAATACATCGTCAAAGACCTTAACTAATCCATACACACCACCATTACCAAGCAACTTCAACTAGCAAGAAAACAAACCCACAGAAATGAATCACCTCCTCTTTCATTTCCTGCTACCAATCCTCACTGTATCGTCCAAATGCATATTTCCCATATTTCTTGCTGCTGCTCTAAGTATAGAGACTGACAAGGAAGCCTTGATCCCATCTAGGTCCCAGATAAGCTCGGAATCATCCAATTCTCTATCCTCATGGGACCTCCTTGCAACTGGACAGGAGTTTCATGCAACAGATTTGGCCAATGAGTGGTTGGCCTCAGCCTGTCCAGCTTAGGACTTTCTGGCTCCATAACTCCATATATTGGCAATCTTTCCTTTCTTCAAAGTCTGCAGCTTCGGAACAATCAACTTACCGGAACAATTCCTAGAGAAATCTGCAATCTTTCCACCCTCAGAGTACTAAACTTGAGCTCAAACATCTTGCAGGGTACCGTACCACTGAATGTAATCAAGTTGAAAGAACTCAGAATGCTGGACTTGTCGATGAATCAGATTACGGGAAGAGTTCCTGAAGAACTATCCTCGCTTGCAAACCTCCAAGTTCTAAACCTGGGAAGAAATCTTCTTTTTGGCCCAATTCCATCATCCGTAGCAAATCTTTCTTCACTAGAGAATTTAGTTTTAGGTACTAATTCTCTTAGTGGTACGATACCTAGTGACTTAAGCCGCCTTCGAAAACTGAAGGTTTTTTATCTTACCATAAACTCTCTCACTGGTATGGTTCCTTCCACCATTTACAACATGTCTTCTTTAGTTAACTTGGCCATAGCTTCCAACCAGCTATGGGGCACAATTCCTAGTGATGTTGATGTCACTCTTCCAAATCTTTTAGTTTTCAATGCTTGCTTCAATAAATTCACTGGGACAGTTCCATCTTCTTTGCACAATATCACTAATATAAAAGTCATTCGTATGGCACATAATCTCCATGATGGAATGGTTCCACCAGGTTTGGAAAATCTTCCATTCTTGGAGATGTACAACATTGGTTTCAATAGATTTGTTAGTTCAGGAGATAATGGTCTTGGATTCATCACTTCTTTAACGAATAGTACGCATCTGCAATTCCTGGCCTTTGATGGCAACCTTTTGCAGGGCGTCATTCCTGAATCTGTTGGCAATCTTTCTCAAGATATGACAAAATTGTACATGGGAGGCAATCGTATTTATGGTACTATACCTGTCTCAATAGGTCATCTCACTAGCTTGACCTTATTAAATTTGAGTTACAACTCCATTTCTGGTGCAATTCCAATGAAATTGGCCAGCTGAAGAACCTGCAAGAATTCAATTTGGCTGGAAATAGGATTACTGGAAGCATTCCTGATTCCCTTGGTAATCTTCAGAAGTTAAATGAAATTGATTTATCAGGAAATGAATTGGTGGGTCGAATACCGCATACTTTTGGGAATTTCCGTAGTGTACTTTCCATGGACTTATCTAGCAATAGGCTCAATGGAACCATACCAAAAGAAATTCTCAATCTTCCAAGCTTGAGTACTAACTTGAACTTCTAACAATTTCTTGAGCGGAAATTTGTTAGAGGAAATTGAGCTTCTTGAAAGTATCGTTGCCATTGATCTCCCTAACAATCATTTGTCAGGCAATATTCCAAACTCAATTGAGCTTGGAGGAATTCAACATTGCCAGAAATGCATTCTCAGGTCCTATACCAAGCACTCTAGGAGAAGTGAGAGGCCTAGAAACTCTAGACCTTTCTTATAATAATCTCTCTGGCTCCATTCCTGTTGGTCTTCAAAACTTACAAGTTCTTCAGTCTTTAAACCTTGCCTTCAATGGCCTAGATGGAGTGATTCCCTGTAATGGAGTATTTGCAAATCTCTCTAGAGTTCAATTAGAAGGCAACCCAAAGCTTTCTTTGCATCAGGCATGTCAGAATGCTCAAGGAAATTGAAAAAGACTAAACAAGGTTTATGTCATTGTTCTTATCATGGCAACATTAGCTTTGCGCTTCTGTATTGGTTCTTTGTGCTATATCAGGAGATCCAAGATAAAGATGGCTCACTCTTACAGCTCGATGAAGGAACAGTATCAACTTGTTTCATACCATGAAATTTGCTAAGCAACAGGGGATTTTAATGAGGAAAATTTGATAGCAAATGGGGGATTTGGATCAGTGTACAAAGGCTGTCTTAGAGATGGTTCTGTTGTAGCAACCAAGGTCCTTGACATAAAACAAGAGCTTTCTTGCAATCTGAGGCTTTAAAAAATGTGAGGCATCGGAACCTTGTTAAGTTGATCACATCTTGCTCGAGCATGGACTTAAAGAATGAACAATTGCTAGCTCTCATTTATGAGTTCCTTGGCAATGGGAGCTTGGAAGACTGGATTAATGGAAAGAGAAAGAAAGGGAATGGAGATGGGTTAAATCTCGAGGAGAGATTAAATGTGGCTATTGATGTCTCCAATGCAATAGATTACCCGCACCATGATTGTATAGTTCCTGTGTGCATTGTGATTTGAAGCCTAACAACATTCTTGTGGATGAAGACTTTACTGCTAAGGTTGGTGATTTTGGCCTGGCTAGACTGCTGATAGATAAAATGAATGATCGAACTTCAATTAGCTCAACGAACTTCCTGAAAGGTTCCATAGGATACATACCTCCAGGTCAATACCTTTGTTTACCCTATCAGCTCATTCACTTTTCATCCAAATTGATAACAAGTTTACATGATTCATTTATCATAATCATTTGGTTAATATATGCAGAGTATGGTCTAGGGGTGAAACCATCAAAAGCTGGAGATGTATTCAGCTTTGGAGTGATGCTGCTGGAGTTATTCACTAGCAAGAGCCCTACTGATGATAGCTTCATCGGTGAATGAAATCTAGTCAAATATGTGCAGTCAGCGTTTCCTGTTAATATTTTGCAGGTGCTAGACCCTGAGCTAATATCAATAATGAACAATTATGATGATGATGGACAGATGATGAATCCAGAAATACAAGATTGTTTGATTAGTATTCTTGCTGTTGGGTTGTCTTGCACTATAGATTCTGCTGATGGATGCATCAGCTTAAGAACTGCACGTTCCAAGCTTGAAGCTGCTAGAAAAAGCCTTCTTAGTAGTGATCCTGCCCAAAAGGCCAAGTATTGATCAATCCCAATGCTACATGTGGTTTTCTGATTCTATAGTACTATTAATTAGCTTTTTGATAGGAAAATCATGTTGTGATCATAATCCCACTTGCCCACTTGAGTTAAAGAGTTAAATAAGATGATGCATATATACATAAGAGTTTATTAGTTAATTAAAAACAGTGAGACGATGTATATATACATAGAGTTTATCAGTGAAAAAAAAAAACAGTAACTTTTTCAGTGGCCCTTACAATTCAACCTTATTCTGTACTAAATGAAACAATGTGTTGGAAACTGACCTTATGATTGTACAAACAATGCTACGAAAACCCCCTTCAAATATTTTCTATAAAGTTGGACGTTAGTAAACCTCTTTGAAGTAAGATTTGGCATGACTGATACATTAAGATAAAGAAACATCAACACATTAAGAATTTGAATTGTTTCAATAATTTTTTGTGCTAACAAGGACCTAAGAGTAGGTCTAGACATATTGTCAGGAGACTCAAAAAGAGTGCTCTGAAAAATGAATAACAGACCTACCAAAGAAAATTCAATAGTACAGCCACATTGAATGTGCTCATAGAACAAGAATTAGTCTACATTTTGGCACATGCTAGCAGTAGCCTTAGCATCATGTCTAGCATTCTTATTGACCCTTTTTGTGGTCTTTTCCATGTTACTAGGTGGACAATGGAATCTTTTCGAAAGAGGTTTTGGTGCACGGGTTTTTGGATCCCGTCCTCTCAAACAAATAAAACCTGCAAAAACATGATTTTCAGGAATTGAGTTTTACGCTTGATGTTAGAAGCAATCTTTGTTTTTTTTTTTTGTGGTGACACATCTAGAATGCAGCAGTTAATTTGATTAGTGATTTGGAATAAGTTCATACCTTTCCAGAAATTTTCTTGAATGTCCCGTATTGAACAACCAGCAAAACAAAGTATTCCTGGTCAATTATCCTTTTTTTGGTTAAATGTCTCCAACTAGGATTCGGACTCAAAAATTTTCAGCCATGGAGACAACTCCAGTACATCTGAAATAAAGGCTTACTGGTTCCTGGTCAATTATCTGATAGGTAGATATTACTATTGATAGTATAGAGTATAAATTCACCTCTAAATATTGCTGATGGCTATATCCCAATATATACAGTCCATCTCTTCAGGTACCAGATTGAACTCCTAGGAACAATAATTGGCTTATAACTCGGTTCATAGTCAGCAAATACATACAAGGGAGATAAAATTCATTTCAACTTATAAGCCTAGTAAAGCCACGACAAAAGAGTGAGTGAGGATATTTTCTAAAGAGAAGAGATCCACTTGCACAAGTTTGTTTAACATGAATTCCAATGATTGATTTGCTTGAAAAAGGATTGTGAAAATAGAGAAGTTGTGGATGAATGTATCAATGGATCTCTTCCCTTGTTTGGATATACTTACCTCATTAACTTGAAAGTAGGTACCATTGAGTGGAAAGCTTGCTCTCATTGCCGTTCGACGAGGCATCTGTTCATATGCATTAATTTATGTTCAGATGGTTCCATGGTAATGAACATTGACTACACTAACAAAGGGCATAGTTTCACTCACCAGAATTGTTCCTCTCACAATATCCTCTCTCTCTCTTCCAAAATATGTTGACAACAATAGCAAGTCTCGTCATTACAAAGTTCTAGTCCTTCAGGCTTTCATTTTTTCTCAGGTGGGTGGCAAGACTCTGGAGTTTCACCTGACATGAAGTATTATCCAATCGCTTGATTAGTTGACAACCAAATGGAATCAAGAGAATAAAAGGTAGCAATAAAAGCAATCAACCTTCTTTCTTTCTTTCTCTTTTTTTTTTATTCTATTTTTTTCAGAAAAAAAACAGATGCACTTGGCATGTGATTGAACTTCTTGGATGAATTGACCAGTCTTAACTTTCAGTACTATGTTTTACCTGCTGTCCATATGGCAAGAAGGTAAGGCAGTGTATCACCAGGTCTCTTCTCTCTAGCTGTAAGGTTAAGAAGATTAGCCAATACCAAATACAATATTCAAAATACGTATAATTTCGTTACTAAATACAGTAAGAATAAGAGGTATCTTACCCCTCTCAGGAGTTTGCGATTATCAGGAAGTTCATAGCAGCATAAGGAAAATCAGTTAACATAGATCATGCAGGGTTTCATTATATATTATAATATACTACTCAGGTTCTCTGCTTCTCCTGCTTTTAATTATCACATACTGGTATTTTATGAAATTCTCTCTCTCACTTATGGAAAATTAGATTCTTGGTAAATGAATATAAATGAAAATCTCTACTTATGCTTGGTGTTCTGTGCGCAAGCGGTTGGTATGCTTCAACTTGCGCATTGGAACTGAATTAACATTCACAGATACAGGAACTAAAGATCTTGATGAATTATCAGTCCCGTACTTGTCCATAAAGTACTTTACATTTTCCTGGAACGATTCATTGTTGAGTCTGATAGTGGGGATTTCTTCTTCATCGTCCATAATATCTTCACCAATTCCAAAATCTTCAATGTCCTGTTCAAGCTCTGGTGAGTTTGGCTCTTCTATTAAAGGTCCACATTCCAACTTTTTGTTGGACTCTGAAAGGAAATTTCCAGCAGGAATGCTGGGCACCACAGAAATCCCCATAGAAGTGCTAGGAACAATGGATCTCTCTTCAACTTTCTTTGATGGGCCTGGTGGGGAAACTTTTGTACTGCATTCAAACTCTTGGATTAGATTCTATCTCAAAAAATTCACTCCTTGTAAATGCAAATTTAGAGATTTCCATATAGTTGATGTAGCCAACATAAAAAAAGCTTGGAATGGTGTCCTGAAACGTCTAGGATGAATGTCAAGTATAACTATAGATTACATGAGAAATTTATTCTGCCAACATATATTAATTGTTTAACCTGAGTACAGTAAAACTCTTCAAAATCATCTATTAGGTTCTAGACCAGATATCCAAGTTTTTCTCTACCATATGTGCATATCAACTTGTTTATTAGCATTCTGAAAAATACAAAAACTGAATAGCAAACCTTGAAATTGCACTAGCAAGATGTCTGCACTCTGCACTCATGGGGCAAGCACCACAATTCGGTTTTCTCTTTGTGCAGAAAACCTGCGTGAACTTGTAAAGCGTTTTTGCACCCATTTAGCCTTTTTCAATCAAAATTAGAAAAGATAATAACAAAGTATAGTTGCATACCTTTCCAAAGGTTATCAATTGATAATGTAGTAGATACCTGCATTTAACGATATATATCATATGGATTGCTCAATGCTGCTTGCTGAACAACTACCACAAACATATAAATTAAATACAAATGAGATGAGACATGATAAAAGTTGAAGAGGAAAATGAGGATTACAGTTGTGACGGGGTAAGTAGGTCTAGACGAGGCCACAAATATTTTTGAATGGAATCCATCACCGGGTATCTGGATTAATCATGTCACTTTTGCTGAATGTCCCTCAAGGTGAGAGTTCTTTCATTTAAATAGAGAAAATATTTGATTTACATCCCTAAAAATCTGCAATATATCCCTAAAGATCTGCTAAGAATCTGCTATAATTTCCCTAAAAATCTGCTA